>JAEKIV010000078.1:0-86272 GCA_016801325.1 Hypholoma fasciculare | reverse complement strand
CGCTGAGGAGGAGGCGGAGAAGGAGCGGATACGCAAGGAGGAAGAGGCGAAAGCTGAGGCTGAGCGCGCTAAGCTTGAGGCCGAGCGCCTGCGCAAGGAGGCGGAGGAGCTTGCGGCGCGAAAGGCACGCGAGGAGGAGGCGCGCAAGGCTAAGGAGGCTGAAGAGCTCAAGGCTAAGCTTGCGGCTGAGGAGAAGGCCAAGAAGGAGGAAGAAGAACGGCTGGAGAAGGAACGCATTGAGAAGGAGAAGGCCGCTGAGGAAGAACGCCTCGCCAAAGAAGCCGAGGCTGAACGGCTCCGTATCGAGCAGGAAGAAGCCGCAAAGAAAGCTGCTGCAGCGGTTCCTGAGTCCTCTGAATCTTCGAAGGAAACTTCTGAAGATGGCGAGGTCGAGGAGGGCCAAGTTATCGAGCTACCTGCGGCCAAGGAGGAGCCCAAGGAGAGAGTTAAGGATAACCTCCGCATCAACACTGCTACTTCACCAGTCACCGACAGGAAACAGCGCCCTGGCCCTCTCGACCTCTCTATCGCGAAAACTGTCTCTGTCACCGGCACCCCTATTCCTGGTCCTCTTGCTACCGCCCGTATTATCGCTGATATCAGCAGTGTTCAGTACCCCGAAGGCGTTAGCAGCCCACGGCCTGAGCTCAATGAGAACGCGAAGGAGGGTAAATTCAGGTAAGCTCCTCGTAGCATAAAATTTGTACGATTCTTATACTCATTGATACATTCAGATATGACCGAGAATTCCTGCTTCAGTTCATGTCCATTTGCAAGGAGAAGCCTGCCATGCTTCCTCCTCTAGATGCCATCGGCCTCGAGCCCACTGACCAGCACCACATGAGCCGCGGCGGGTCTGGCGGCCCCGGCCGCAAGGGCATGGGTCCTCCATCGCGTCAAAGCTCCATCGGTCTGGGCTTCTCGCCCAACACGTACGGCAAGGGTGCCATTCCTTTCGGTGGCATGGGTAACTTCGGCACCAACCCAGGCGCGAGCAAGCTCAGCAGCGAGGACCGCTTCGCCTCGGCCACGCGTGCAGCATCTGTCAGTGGCGCCCCGGGCATGCAATACACGACGCGCCCGACGGCCATGACACGCACTGCAAGCCAGGGCGGTCCCGGCGGCGCGCCGCTGCGCGACCGTACTCGCAGCAAGCGCGGGGAGAAGCGTCCCGCCGACGATAAGAAGGCGCCCGGCGGGCATCATCAAGGCGGGTACGGTGGTTATCAGCAACAGCAGCAGCAGATGCTCAACTTGGAGCCCGTCGAGCCGCTGCAAGCGAGTGCGAATCGCTGGGACCGCAAGGCCATTGCTGTCGACTCCGACTCGCCTGAGATGGTGGACCGCAAGGTGAAGGGCCTGCTCAACAAGCTGACGATGGAGAAGTTCGACTCGATCTCGGACCAGATCATCGCATGGGCGAATAAGAGCGAGAAGGAGAAGGACGGGCGCACGCTCATCCAGGTTATCCGACTTGTGTTCGAGAAGGCGACGGACGAGGCGACGTGGTCCGAGATGTATGCGCGTTTGTGCCGCAAGATGATGGAACAGATTAGCCCGAAAGTGCAGGATGACGGTATCAAGAACAATGAGGGCAAGCCCATCGCAGGAGGCCAGCTGTTCCGCAAGTACTTGCTTAACCGCTGTCAGGAGGACTTCGAGCGCGGTTGGGTCGCGAAGGAGACGACGGCTGCTGCGGCGGCGGCCAAGGCGACTGACGACGAGGCGGCGAAAGTGGCGAACGAGAAGACAAAGGAGGCCGGCAAGGAGGAGGAGGCCGTACTCTACTCGGACGAATACTACGCCGCGCAGAAGGCCAAGCGCCAGGGTCTCGGTTTGATCAAGTTCATCGGTGAACTGTTCAAGCTGCAGATGCTGACGGAGCGCATTATGCACGAGTGCGTGAAGAAGCTGCTTGGTAACGTCGATAACCCGGAGGAGGAGGAGATCGAGTCGCTCTGCAAGCTGCTCACGACCGTCGGTGGTATCCTCGACACGCCGAAGGCGCGCGCACATCTCGATGTGTACTTCTCGCGCATGAAGGAGCTTACGAAGAGCCCGAATGTCAATTCGCGTATGCAATATATGAGTTACGTGATCGCAAGTGGGTTGCCCGTCAGAACGTCGCCGCTCCGACGACGATTGCTCAGATCCACGAGAACGTAAGTTAAATTGACTGCCACGATGTTTGGAGTAATGTATTCACAAATCAATGCAGGCTGCAAAGGAGAAGGCCGCCGCTGAGAAAGAGTCGTACCAGCGCCAGATGAGCATGTCTCGTGGTGGGTCAAGACGCGGTGGAGATCGCGGTGATTATCCGCAGGTTGGTCCTGATGGATGGGCTGTTGCTGGTGGAAGCTCTGGTCCTCCTCGCCCACCTCCCAAGGCTGGAGATCTGTCGAACTTCGGTAAGATCAGCAAGAGTGGGACGCCGATGAACTTCGGGCCGAGCAGTGTATTTGCCGGCAAGAAGGGCCCAGATGCGTCAAAGCGCGAGTCCATCTCTCGCACTAGCTCCTCGTCGAACATGTTCTCGATGCTTAGCAGTCAAGCTGCTGAGGCTGCGGATGCTCCTAAAGGTAAGGATCATGGAACTGTTGGATTTGGAGTTTCACTTGCTAATGCTACTCGTCTTATTGCAGCAGTTGAGCCCGCACGTAGACGTCTTGTTCTCCAGCCCCGCTCCAAGCCTTTGGAAACCGAGACTGCCGATGCCGAGTCACCTGCCCCTGGGTCAGATGTTGGCGGCTCAGAGGAGGAGGCGACGCCCGAGGTGGAGTCGATGACCGAAGAAACTGCCTCCAAGAAGATCGCGGAAGACACCAAGGAGTTCTTCGCGGTCCGGAACTTGGAGGAAGCTGAAGTGTACTTCAGTGCCCTGCCAGCGCAATTCCACCACAAGCTCGTCGACAGCCTCGTCTCGAAGGCGGTAGAGTCGAAGGAGGCGGATGCGCAGCTTGTTTCGGACTTCTTCGCGCGGTCGACTTCGCAGTGCTTGGCGGCGGCATTCGAGGAAGGGTTCTTGCCCATCGCGGAGGCCATCGACGATATCGCTATCGATGCACCCAAGGCAGTCAAGCTATTTGCCCTTATGCTGAAGGGCGCGAAGCTGGATGAGGGGCGCACATCGACTATCGCGGCTAAGTCATCTGAGAACAGCGACGCGATTCTTGCTCTGTTACAATAGTCCAGATTCTACCTAATCTCCCTTTAGTCGCTCGTTTCCCCTCTGCATCCTAGCATTCGACTGCATCTACCTTATTGTTGTTCTCCTTTTACTCATCCTATTGCCTGCCTGTCCTTCTTTCACATTGGTCTCGCATTTGTCTCTTTTTTTCGTCGCCGCATTTGTTCCGTTACTCTACTTATCTGCGATTGTTTAGGACTTGCTTGTTCTGGGCATGTACTAGTACATACATAGGGTTTCCCCAGCATAGCACATCTTTCCTCTGATTGACTTCAGAGTCCAGAGAGTATCCATCTGTTCCGTAAGCCTTGTGAGGTCAATGATTCTTAGAATAGTCATGGTCATATTAGCTTAGGCTCGACCGAGGCCGTCTGTAGCTCAAATAAGCATAGGCATATCGTGTGGGCGAAGCAAAAAGTGGAGGCTTATTTTTGTTCATTCGCACCAGTTGTTCATTCCAACCTCCTTACTGCCCCTGGACGTCCATAGCCGAACGCCAAGAATTCTTTAATTTGTCTTACCCAAGTTTAATTCCGTTGCCCGTGATCACCCCGACCCCTTGTACAGTGCACCCATCCTCAAGTACTACTCAAACTAGACTCAGCCAAGGATTACGCAGACGGGGATTCTCCTCGCTTCCTGACCGCTTAGGGTCTAAGACCAGAAGCAGCCGGCGTGGCATGAATTCGATATTTACGCCTGCAGATCACAACAAACCGAAACGCACGCGCTGGGAGAAACTCACTAGCAAACTCAACTTTTACCGCACCCATCTCCTATTCTTGTGAGCGTCGGCGAATATCGCTTACCCATTTTTGCCTCTGGCAGGCTGTGCTGACTCGCGCCGTCGACAGCACCTTTACCCCGCTGATCGTGTCCGGTATCTTCTATGCGAGCAATGGGAAGAACAGGGTGTCGTACACCGACTCGCTCTTCAACTGCGTCAGCGCAATGACCGTCTGTGGGCTGACGACGATCAACTTGAGCGGGATAACTGCGTTCCAGCAGGCGCTGTTGTTCATTTTGATGTGCATGGGGAATCCAGTGAGCCGTGTCCAGCCTAGAGATAACTCTACAAATCGACTCATCGTGCACTCTTCCTCCTCAAGGTCATCATCTCGTGGGTCATTGTGTATATACGCCGGTACGACGTCATGATTATCGCCTCTGCGTAGCGAGGTCTCACGGCCAATTTTAGCCGCTTCTTTGCGCAGAAGTTCGAGGATATCCTCAAAGCGTCGCTTGCGAAGAAAGTGGGCCAGGACGTTGAGCAGGCCGTCGAGCAGCACAAGCCATGGCCGCGGCGGTTTCTGGCGTTCATCTCCGGGGGCGGGCTGAAGGTTGTTCCTGACCCGAATTCACCGCGCAAAGGACAGGCGGGCCCAGGAGGCGTGATGCCCAAGCTAAGACCTGACATGATTCGGCGCATGGACGACGCGCCCAAGCTCGTTAATCCGAGTGGCTGGGTCAGCGAAGGACGCACGCCGGCCAGAAAGCTATCAATTGGCCTGCGGCCCATCTCGAAGCCAGTGCCGCCTGCTACTATGGTGGTCCAGGACGACTCCGAGGGGAGCAGCAGCTCGAACCCTCCGAACTTTCCAGAGAAAGTAAGCGAGTCGCCGAAGAGCACAGATACGAAGTGCGTCGACGTTCTATGCTTTCTAGTAGACATGACCTTACCTTTGGTCAATAGGAAACGACGCAGACGATTGTCTGATCCGGGTGTTCATTCCAGGCCTGCATCGCCTGTGTCATCACCTCGTATGCTTAGCCAAGATTTGACAAGTGCAACGCTAATATATTATTAGCCCCAATGCAGCGCTTTGGAACTATTGCGGACACCAAACCTAATGTTCCTCAAGAAAGCTTTCAACGGCATTTCCCTCGCACCCAAACTGTGGAGTTCGCCCCAGATCCCACCACCAGGCGCAGAGAGAGACTTACCGCAGAG
Source organism: Hypholoma fasciculare (assembly GCA_016801325.1). NCBI lineage: Eukaryota > Fungi > Basidiomycota > Agaricomycetes > Agaricales > Strophariaceae > Hypholoma > Hypholoma fasciculare. The sequence continues at coordinate 81,134 of JAEKIV010000078.1, read as the reverse complement.
CCAATTCCTGAAGGCAGATATGACCGCAGCAGGAGATATTCAGAATATTCTTCATTCCATCACAGCATGCCGCCAGACGCATGTACGTTGTCAGCTGCACATAATGTTTGAGTCCATCTCATGCCTTTTACACAGATCGGGGTCGCCCTCTATTCCCAGCCCCGTCTGTGCCATTGTCCATCCACACGGAACACACACACCACACGCATCTTTCGACCCATCCCGTTGATGCTATGACACGCAATTTCGGCGGGTTTCCGTCGCCATTCTCCATTGCCAAGACTATAATCGGACGCCTTTTTCCTGGTGTCCGACGCCAACTCACCCGAGCTGTCACCATTCCTGCAACCGTATCCCTAACACCTGGCCGCGATGGGCTGGAGCCGGGAAAGAAATACGCACCTTACATCTCTTTCGACGCGACCGTTGGACGGAATTCTAAATTTCACCTCCTGACGCAAGATCAATTGGACGAAATTGGCGGTGTAGAGTACCGAGCTCTCAATGCGTTGTTGTGGATCGTCGCTTCGGTAGGGTAAAAATTTGCATTCAAAAATGTTCTGCTGACGAAAGGACTTGCGCAGTATCATATTGGCATTCAACTTATTGCGTTCGTCATCATTGCACCGTATATTTCGACTGGCAGATGGGCTCCAGTCTTCGCCCAGACAATACGCCCCTTGAATCCCGTCTGGTTTGTGGCATTCAACATGTTTTTCCTGACCAACGCTGACCGGAATCCCAATGCGCCAGGTTCTCCGGATTTCAAGTCATTTCAGCATACACCAATTCGGGGATGTCCCTGGTGGACACATCAATGGTCCCATTTCAGAAAGCTTATCCTATGATAATAATTTTGGTAATACTCATTTTAGCCGGAAACACTTCTTTCGTAAGTTCTTAAGCACATAATGCAAGAGTTTTAGCTGAAACGTTGTTTATCTATTAGCCTATATTGTACGTACAATATTTTGAGTTCTGTTAGTCCAGATTTTCACACTCTCATTTTATATAGCCTTCGATTTATGATGTGAGCTGGTTCATACCATGACATTCAGCAGATAAATGCTCACTTTACTTTATAGCTGGGTCATTAGCAAAATGGTCAGCGAAAAATCACGACTACACGAAACCTTACATTTCCTTCTCGACCACCCTCGTCGATGCTTCATATACCTTTTCCCCGCTCATCAGACATGGTTCCTTCTTACCGTGGTCCTCTCTTTAACGTAAGCAACCTTCTCCCCTTGTCGGATCTAGCACTTGACCGCACACCGCAGTTGCATCGACTGGTTCTTCTTTATGGTGTTGGACCTCGGCACCCCTGCCATCGAACAGATCCCTGTCGGCACTCGACTCTTAGATGGCTTACTACAAGGGATTGCAGTCCGCGCAGCTGGATTCGGCATCGTTACACTCTCCGCTCTCGCCCCCGCCGTGCAAGTACTTTATGTCGTTATGATGTATATCAGTGTTTGTAAGTGGCGAGAAGCTATCTTATATTGAACATATGCTCACAATGTATGCAGATCCCATAGCGATGAGGTTTGATTGCTACCTGTGTTTTGCATGACAGAATGTCTGACCATGTTTGTCAGTGTTCGCTCGACGAACGTCTACGAGGAACAATCGCTTGGTGTATTTGACCCACAGGAACACGATGACGATGACGAGTCTAATGTGCTTGACCCTGGACGAACAACAACCTGGAGTCGATACCTTACCATGCATGCGCGCCAACAGCTTGCTTTCGGTAAGCCACCTGCTCTGCGATATTCAAGGCTTGGTTGTCTCAAACCTCGACAGATATGTGGTGGTTGGCGCTATCTCTGTTTATAATCTGTATCATAGAGGTATGCTCGCATGATCCTTCAAGCATCCCATCTTCATTCAACTACTGACATTGTTGCAAGAAAAACAACCTAGAAAATCCGGAGTTCTATGGTTGGTTTAATATTTTCCGCATCTGTAAGTATAGGTCTTTTACCCAGTTTTGTCGCGAGCTAACATTAGTCCAGTGTTCGAGTTAGTGTCTGCATATGGTACCGTTGGTCTAAGTCTCGGTATCCCTGACGTAAGTTTTACCCTGTTTGCGCGTATTCATATATTGACGTCTTATTTCCAGCAAAATTATTCATTCGTTGGAGCAATGCACCCCTTGTCAAAGCTCGTCGTTTGTGTTGTCATGCTTCGAGGACGCCATCGCGGACTGCCTGTCGCCATCGACAGAGCCATTATGCTTCCACACGAGTTTAAAAAGGATGACGAAGGCGACGGAAACAATGAAGACACTGACTCCACTTTTGGCGATTCTCCCGATAACCACCAGTCCTTCGTCCACTCGGAAACGATGACCAGTCGCAATACATCTGGGATACGCCGACGAGAGAACGGGAAATCCATGAGAATGTCCGCTCTCACCCCAGTCTTCGATACGCAGGGCGAGGGATATAGAACGCAACACAGTGGCGAGCTTTCGAAAGGCGACCGCGAACCATAACATTTGCTTTGCGCCGACATCACGCGGCGTACGAGAGTGCCTTTTTTGCCCACCCTTTCGAGCATGTTATATATCATAGATGAACAGTCTGTTTTCCAGATTTTTATGTAAACTATTCCTCCGCCGTAAACCACAATTGGTTAATACTAGTCTGGGGATTTACGACAGATAATAATATAGAACATACTCTAAATAATCATGAAGCCACGAGGGAGCCTGCAGGGAGCTTCACGATGGAGCGGAGAAGCCAAATGTCATCAGTTTGGCAGTGTCTTGCCGCCGGGCCCGAATTTCCGCCAGTGGCGGCTTTCCTTTCACCATCATCATTGCTCCGAGCGAACAGCTCCCCAGGAATAGATTCTCCACTGGAATCCCTCGTGCATTTCGCACCGCTGCAGCGTTCCTCACCAACGTTGCTACCCTCCGAGGCACCGCCGTAGATTCTTCGGGTTTCAGACCCGGAATTCTTGACAGCTTCGCCTGAAATGTGTTCTTTAAAACACGCGCAGCTGATTGCAGCCCACCTTATCTAAATATCTCCCTGCTTCTCCCTGCAAACAATGCAATGAGAAAGGAGCATCTAATCATTCGGAGTCATGCGTCATCCATGAGGCCGCACCATTCCGTGGACCCGCGATCAAGCTGCTCACATACGGAATGGTACAAAATAGTAGGGCTTAGGGAGTACTGCTCACAATACCATTGAAGCTCTTTGTCTACCACAGTTCACAAGCTACTTCTCTACGCTATCGTCTTTGAAGCACTCGAGGACTTATCTCACATAACCTTTCCATTTATCTTTCAGCAGCTCACGATGCCCTACGCCACTCACGAATCACATTACATCGGATCCAACGTGAGTGCCCTATAGCAAGCGTATGTGCACTGATCCTTATCTACGATCCTCTAGCACTATTCCGTCGACATGGACCTATGCGACCTTCTGCAGACGATGAAGCTGGATTCACAGTATGAGATTAGAGTGAGTTGACAATATTACGCTACTTAGATGTTTCTTACTTATCCTCAATTTTTGGAGAAAGAAACCTACAGAGGACGTCATCCACATAGATCTATTACCTCAAAGCGTTACCCCACCCCCAAGTCTTCAAGGCGATCTCATGCGCGACGTAGTGAATTACCACGTAAGCCCTTTTTCCATACCATCCGCTTTTGCGATTTTGGTTTGAATAATACTTTGATAACACTTTGTATCTTATAGTCGGACGCAATGTCAGAAAATGTAACCTCCCAACCAAGCATAGAATCGCCAAAATCAACCGTCACCTCGACGTCAGAAGAGATGCTGTACGGCTGCGCCTACCTGCAGGCCATTCAGCAGCAGCTGCGCGAACAGGGCTTCCCCACCACTTGCGGGGAATATCTCGACACCATCTTCACGCATCGCGAGATCCTCTTCTCATATCCCGCTATGCACGTGCACTGCGCACGAGCGCTTAGCGATCTGGCGTACACCATGGAGAAGCGGGCGTGGAGGGCAGATCGGGAGGCCGACTCGGAGGCGGTTGCTGCGTTCCGCCACGAAGCATGGGTTATTGCTTCGCAGTTGTGAGCTTTATTTCCTCTTTCATCATTCATGAAATATTAATTCAAAAGGCACTCCTATGTGTAGAGCACCGCAAGCATCCTGAGATTGATTCTTTTGACACAGGGCCTTTGTATAGTGGTTACATTCTTGCGGACCATGCAGACACTCCAAATGGTGGTCGTACTCTATTTCTTCTCGTTGTTCTAGTCTTTGTCCATGTTGTAAGCAGGGTTGAATGCATATACGTTCTCACCTACGCCGGGAGACTACGCTTTTTGAAGACACAGAATGACATCAACGATCACATGCATTCCTTTTAGCTTGGATGGAATGTATGCAGATATCGCGACTAAAATCGAACATTTCTTCGGCGCTAAACAGGTGGCTTCACGATCTACGAAGCTTCAGGGAAGACTTTCATGGAAGATAACGGTATTATTAGAACGAAAGGAATACAAGAAACGAAAATCCGACAAAGGACAATTCCTCCATGACAGGATAAGGCCAACAGACTCACGGCTTCAATATACGTGTGTTCCATGTGAATGGTTTTTCACACTTCGTTGGAACATGGCGACCATCTCATCGTGCACGCAGCGTGTTTTGATATCCCCCCCGCACTAGCTTCCTCAAATGATGTCATGCCCGCATCATCCGCTCATCCGCCGCTCATCAAAGTCGCCAGCTTGGATTACGTCCATGCAGCCTTCCTTCAACCTTCGGTGCCTACAAAAAATTAAGAAGGTTCATCCGAATCACCCCCCCCCCTCCTTTCTCCTTGACCACCACATCCTCCCTTTCACCCAGTCAGCGAGATGTTGTTCGCCACTATCGCCGTGCGTGACTTTCATCACTACTGCTTCACTTTTTTCGTCTGACAGTTCTATGAAATATTACGCTTAGTTCACTGCGCTCTTTGCCTCTGCATGTGCGAAGACAGTCGTCGTCACTGTGGGCGGGAACACCACTGAAAATCCTACGGGTGCTTTCCAACCTGCGAGTGTCACTGCCGACCAAGGGGACGTCGTCTTGTTCAATTGTGAGCCCGGCATCGTCCCCGTCTCTTGTACTCTAAATTGACCAGTTGGCCTCGCTCTAGTCACAGAGGGAAACCACACTGCAATTCAGTCGACGTTTTCTTCGCCCTGCATCCCGGCACACATAACGAACCAGACCATCAACGGTTTCGACTCTGGCTTCCGCGACACGGACAATGGCACGGCCATTACCACTCTCACATTCACGGTCACCGATCCCAACACCACTGTCTGGTTCTACGACGCCGACACATGCGCGCAAGGAGGCGTGGGCGGAATTAACATCAACAGCTCCTCGACAGAGACTCTGGCTGGTTTCCAGGCAAGGATGCATTTCATTTCGGAAGCTACTCGCTGATGCATGCCGTTTCATTTATTTAGCGTAACGCCATTCGACTGAATGGAACTAATACAACAGATTCTGCCTCTACGACTGGGTCTACTAGCTCCTCGACCGCGACGTCGACTTCCCCAGCGACGACTGGCGCGACTTCCGCGGCGAACCGTGCTGTCGTCAAAGGCATCATTGCAGCTGGGCCAGCTCTGCTTTCCCTCGTTGCTCTATCGCTTTAATGTTACACTTCATTGAACTTCCAATGTTTCTTTTACATTAACCTTTTTTTTTTGACGCGACGATATGCAACGAACAGCCTCAACTTGGGCCAACCTCGAGTAGTTCTATATATAGATTGGTTATTTTTATGATTTTGGACTCATTTCCAATGTTTTGCACCGGACGCCTATCTTCGCGTTCCGTTTGATACCCATTCTTACGACATTCTTACTTACCCCATTTCCAACTATTTGCAATCACCTTATTTTTGTCTTGGTTTTTGTCGAGTATTTTTTGCTATTTGCCCTAGCTCTCTGTCAGGCCAACCTTCATTGGTGGGGTTCGAGCTACACCTTGAACAGAAGTCGCGTTCTCTTACAGTGTATACCCCTGCGCAGTGCACGTTGTATTCATTCTCAAAATTTCAAAGTGACAACGCGTTTTTCACGCGTTCTTCAGTGAAATTTTACAAAGCAAGCCTAAGATCGGGTTGAATAGAATTTGATCATTCTTGATAGAGGCCAATTTCGACGACTAGTAAGTGTGTAAGAGGGAAAATAGACTAAAAGAAAGAGGCGAATTGGGCTCCCAGAACACTGAGCTTAGAATGTTTTATTTATTTTTTCAACATCTTTCAAAGGCAAATCAAAGAAAGGCGGCAAGGAGGCGGCCGAGGGCCAGGGTAGTGGCGGGCCGCAATTCGGACTCTCAAACCGCTTCCCAATGTAAAGCTGTGAACATTTCCCTTCTCCACACACCAACTACTTCAGCGGGCGCCTGACGCCGAGCTTACTGGTGCGTCGCAGTCTATCGTATCAAGCTTCGAGCATCAAGATTATAATTCGCATTTTTGACCAGTGGTGCATTATACCGAATAAAGCGCCTGCACTGCAACTGACCTTTGTAACGTCTTCAAGACCAGGCCCAAACAATGCGACACCTTTTATCTCAAAGCATGTGGCAAAGGTCTTCGACTGATCAGATCTAAGCTGGATCTGGGAATAGGTGGACATGCAGTAATGTCAGCGCCATTGTCCGTTCTTGCATAAAAGCTCGTCGCGTCTTTGCTTCTTTGCTTGCCAGTTTCGCGTCTTGTTTAACCACCGCATTCCTCATAGAACCTATGTCTCAATCCGCCTCATCTTCTCTATCTGATTCACTGTCTGGCGACGAGTCTGGGGAGAGTGAGCCGGTCGAAGTTGAATATCGGTATATCTCTTGTTGTGCGCCGACTATCTTATTTACTGACGATCGAGTGCCACAGCACCAAGGAAGTGCTCAGTACTATCAAAAATGACCTTGAAAAATTGGTACATTGTGATTTCGACGATTTTCTACGTTACTTCCTATCTTTGTGCTTAGATAGAAAGGACAAGGAGAGATTCGAACAACTACAAACAAGCATAGAACAACTCCAGGACAGACACTCGCAAGATAATATTACTGCATTTTTCGCTGACGACAATAAACTGGTCGCCGAGAGGGACGAATTCCTAGATGATATATTTCAACAATGCCTGCTGAAGATTTTGGTGATCGCTAATGATCCAATGGTCAAAGGACAACTCGAAGATTTGTATGTTTTTATCGATTAAGTGTCACCCAATATCTCTAATTAAATCTCATAGCTCGATGTCACGGAGTCATCCTACGCCGGAAGGTCATAAGCGATATGTCGTACTCTGCAACCATGTCCTTGAATTGATGCAAGATCTTAGAGATCTTCCTCTTCGTAAGAAGGGTGGACTTGATCTGCGCGTCAGCTGTGCAAATCATTATGAACATCATGGCGAGGTTTTGGAGTTTGTCCGTACCTCAAGACATGCGGCTGTCAGTGTCCGGAGTACGTCTACGGACACATCCACCGACGCCTCATTCGGAGAGGCGCCAGAGACTGGTTTCTCGCCGTCACAGATACTCTCCTGCGACAAGGTGGTATCGTTCAAGCAACATATCAGCGCTGAAGCCGCGGCTGTCCTTCAGCCTGGTGGCAGATTCGGCATCAAGCGCAAGGCCACAATTTTCTATGATCAATATTACAATGTCACCGTCAGGCCATCATTTGGGCATCCGATTGCTTCATCATCAACTCAGCCTGGGCTAAAGCGTACGCACTCCGGAGAGGACAATGATCTACTGTCGAACAAGAGGCATCGCCAGAATCTCGCCTCAGAAGAGTACACAGCCCCGGTGCCTTCCTTTATGCAACAAGACATTCCCATAGTAGAAGACGAAGCAGCGCGAGCTCACCCCCTCGATAAAGCAGAAGTTAACTCGGTTGCATACGCCATGGAATTGTTGTCATATGGTGTGGGCATCAGTCACGTCATTAACACGGTCATTGCTGGTGCGTCGTGTCTTTATTGCTAAAACCTGCATGTCACTGACCGCATACATAGATGAATATTTGTGGATATGGTATCACGACCGTCAAGGGATTATCCGGTCCAATGGTATCAGTGTCATCGCAGATTTTCCTCGCTTTCTTTTTCTATTGTTCCTTTTTCAACGCTTTACGCCCCAAGATTGGGGTATCGTCCAATGCCTGAACGGGGAAGCGCTCGTTCGCCATGGGCTGAGGGGGCAGCGAGTTCCTCGTCGTGCAGAAGGCACACATGCACCATCTCTGGACAATAACCTGATCCGGCTTGAACTCGAGGGCGACCATTTCTCCCATACCCAGCGAGAGACCTTGATGCAACCACTGCAAAGTCCGATCATCGTTCAGGCGGACAAATATCTATCGAGAAAGCCTCACTGTATAATGGGCTCTGCCACATCTGTCTTCGAAGCAGATTGCGGGGGAATCAAACTCGCGTGCAAGATATACAGTCCGGAAGCCGAGCGTCGACACGAAGGCCTGATATCTAGACTTGTGCGAGCCATCGCGACTCGCAAGAACCCCGCCATGCTGAGACACCTGCCGGAGCTTTACTTTGCGGGGGACTTCCGACGATGCTCAACGATGCGGGTAAGGAGTATGCTCAAGCTCAGCGTGAGATGTCATCGCGCCCTCCGAATTATCGTGCTCCCCAAGCTAGATCCAGTGACTAAATTGGATGGTGAATCGTTTGTCAATGCTTGGCTCGATGTAGTAACATGTAAGTCTGTCAAGCACTTTCAAATTCTGTTCTTGGAAATGACATTCGATATGATTATATCTAGGTCATGCCTTTCTCTGGAAGCACGGTGTTGAGCACGGTGATCCCAGCCTTTCGAACGCGATGTATCATCCGATTCGACAATGTGGTGTTATAACGGACTTTGATCTAGCAGCTATTCAGTGGCTACCTATGGTTCCTGGCACTGATCGGACGGGTACTATCCCGTACATGGCTCTCGATCTCTTATGTCAAGAGTACTGGGATGGCGGGGTCAAGCGTTATTACCATCACGAGCTCGAGGCCTTCATCTGGATCTTAGTTTTCGTATTCTTTTGCTTCAAGGACCATAAACTGGAAACCGATAACACATTCAACAGACGATTTTGTGACACTTCTGATCTTCATGCTTGTATGCTCTTTAAGGAGTCGCTCCTCAGGATTATATCCGATTTTGATTCTTGGGTCCAGGACAATTTTACTGGCTACACAGGCCTGCTGAAGGAACTATGTCTTGTCGTCCAATCTAGTCGGCGAGACAGGACCGTCAAATTGGAGTCTGAAGGTACGGGTTTGATAAACGGAATGCCGCACGACACCCATATCAAATTGCACTTGCTTGACCATGTCGAAGTATCTACAAATATCTGGGATTCCTTCATTTCTGTCCTGGATGAATTTCGCCTCGAATCCTTTCAAATCAAATTCAATAAACCAGATTTTGGCCATATAGACGACGAGGTGCTCTTCGACGAAATGGCGGCGCTTTACAATGTCCTGCTCAATGAGGGTACGAGTTCGAATTTGATGTCCGGTACTTACTGAGGCCAAATAAATCAAGTCTTTTCTCAATCGCGCCTTAGGTAGTGTAAAATTGATTCCTGGACAGACATAATCGTACAACTAAAAACTCTACATAAGTAGATGAAGTATATACTTCGAGCAAGCCTTGATTTAACGAAGTTCCTCAGTCTGCATTTCCGTCACAAACCCCCGATGCAAATATTGCGCTAAATACGGGCAAGGCTCATGATCCGGTGCAGTTACATAGTTGTCCGTAGACACATTCATTCAAACTGTAACAAGTAATGACATAACAAGGCTTGAACGTAGTGTTCTAAATATAGATTTGACCCATCTAGGCCATTTCAGAGCCCCATTCCACAGGCTAAATTTATCTCACATTCATCCAGAGCGTTTTCCACGCTCCTTGGGCTGGTCGACTACCTCAACAAGATGGCTGCCTACAGCTTCATTTAGCTGCCTGTGGCGGCTTCGAGCGTCGAAGGTCGAACAGCTCGAATGCCTCCCGCCTGAGCATGCCGCCCACGAAGGGTCGCCAGCATTCCTGATCAATCTTTCCCACATCTGATTCGAACTTGGATACGACGCCCGGCGCTAATCCGTGCGCCACGGAAGACTTGATACTAAACTCTTGGCAAGCGGAGCGGCAGCGGGGAACAGCCTTCTTCAATAGGTCCATTCCAGCGCCACCCCGAGTCTGTGCTCAATACTTATGCAGCTATCCTTGGGCCTTCTTGGGACTATCACCACCTCCGTCGTCCTCAGGTTTTGAAGGCAAGGTAAACTAGGAGGCAGGCAAGATCAGCAAATTTCAAGCCAGTCATGAAGGTGTTGCATCGCAAAATGGTGTTTCCGGCGCCGTTGCGCACGTATCCTGGTTGTGAGTTCAATATACACCACTCCTAAAAGATTGCGAACTCACAGATGTTGCAGACTCTCCTGATCGCGTCGCTGAGCCCAACGGCAGCCCAAAATCGTCATATTCGAATGAAAATGAAAAGGCTCCGCCACCGGCGCCGGATAGGCAGGGTACGCCAGGTTTGTTCAGTTTTACCGTGCACACCTCTGATGAGAATGCGCAGTGACACAGCAAGACCAGGATGAAGAGGATAATCAAAAGCGACGCGAAGCTTTGCGCGACCTCGTGGAATCGTGGATGGAGAGGCTCCAATTAATAAGCGTCATTGTGAGTTCCATAGAGTTGGCGTATAACCCGGCCAGTCATGTCTAATGCATCTCCGTGAAGACAACATTTTTCGCTTCAACAGAAGCTGGTCTGCTATCTTTGACCGCTCCCAGGGAGGGAATACCCAGTCGCGTAATCTCACAAATCGCCAGTGTTGGTATAATAGGCGCATTGGTTGTCCACGCAAGCGCCGGTAGGTTCCCTTTTTTGCGAACGCCTCATTTTGCCAGGATTAGTCTCTGATTGTGTCTGCAACAGCAATTATTTCTTTCCTTGCTGCGTTCTTCCTCATTCGGTATAAACTGAAGGTAGCGAGTAACGAAGAGCGGGAAGCTGAGAAAGAACGCGAGAAACAGCGCCAGATTGACAACGATCATGCGACATCCAAAGTCATGGTCGATTCGCCGACTGACATGGACACTCACCACAAACATGTCAACAGGGACCAGGAAAAGGGCGTAACTCCAGCATATGCGGCACGAAGGCAGCATAGTGCACGTTCAGCGGGCCCCATATTGGAACACAGCACAGACCCCGTCCCAGGGGCAGTCAGGGTCCCGACGGGGTCTACTGGCATGCGCCGGGTGGTCTGGTCTTCCAACCCACACATAATACAGGTTGGGCCCTTTCAGAACCATCCGCCGACACACCTGCTACACCGCTGTCATACTCTCTGCGTGATCTTGACCACGACCGGTTTTGTAATGGCGCTAATGGGAATACTGTGCTACGCATGGGATAAGCTCCCTCTCAGCGTCAGCATTTCAGCGTCCGTCTGCATGGGGATGTGTGTGCTCTCCGGGATATTCGTAATTGTTAAACCATACCCCCCGGAGGGTACAAGTTCCCAGATATACGTTTTGGATGAGTTATGAAAATGTTATGATAGTACGCTTATTTACGTTGTCTCCGATGCTTTGTGTTTTTTTTTTGCTCTGCTAGCAGGATATTATTATACCTTCGATACCGCGTAGCACAAAACGATGATTTATTGTAATATACTATCAATATACCATGGGACGATCATGAATTCGAGATACAAATCGAAGGAGTGTAGAAAAAATAGAAATAGGATCTGCTTTCTTCAAAAATGAATGATGGCTGGTGAAACGAATAGATGGATTGACGGTAGAGTGTTGCGAATGGATTATGTTGGAACGAAATTGAAAGAGCGGACGGCCGCTCGCGAACGCCACATTGGTTCGAATGGAGGTAAGCGAACACCAAACAGCTGTATGTTGAATGATATATCTTCATAGAACAGGTTTTCGTAGTAACGCCTGTTATCCGTGCAGGATAGCTTGAAATAGGGTGAAAGTTTGGAGTAAAGACATCCTCCGTGCAGTGCGGGCAGGCCCCAACGTCTGACGACCATAGCGAATAAGAGGCCGAAGAAAATCAACAACCAGAGCACGTCCAAAGGAATGGGTTCTCCACGCTTAAACCAGTTTTGTTTCGATTTGAGCTCATTGACTTCAGCGTGAATGACCTCTAACTGTAGAGTAAGATAACTGACAAACTCCCGGCAAGTATCCGCGTTCCAGCCCTTCACGGCAACCAGCATGGGTCCAAACACGAGGATAGGAATTGCGGGTTCTTGCGGTGAAACTTGGACACCCTCCTCCGCTCCCAGCGCCTCCAGAAGAAGGTACCGACAGCGAGTGGCCCCATGTGCACGGGAGAGTCCACGCAAGAAGGTGTTGTTGGTGATTGGAGCTCCTCGGATATGTACACGTTCTGCAAGAAAAAAGGGTGCCCAGGTATCCAGACCACTTTGTTCTACGAAACAGATACCCGCCAAAGATACAGACGTCAAAGAGCTCCACGATTTATCTAGCAAGAAGCGTAATTCGGCATATAGCCCAACAAGATGCAATGTATGAGGTTCGTCAGAGATCCATTCGAACTTCCTTGGGTTGAACTCTGAAAGAAAGCGAAGCCAAGAGTGGTCTGAAGCAGCTCGTAAAGCTCTGCCCATTGTATCCTCGCAAAGGAGAGCATGCATATTCGCGCCCGCGTCGATTGGGACTCCAAGAGTGAACCGGAATCGTACAGAATCTAGATTTGGCACCGCCAATGGTATGTCATAGTGAACCCCGACCAGTTGATAGTCCTGTAGAAAGAAACCCAGCTCGAAGCAGTGCACATGTTTCCCCAGGCGTTCAAGATATAGAGGGCTTAGAGGCACAGAGAGTAGGCGTAAGAGGCCATCAAAAGTCTTCACGGAAATTGTATGGAGGATAACTCCCAATGCAACAAGAGAAAGTCGCTTGTTTACCAGGCGAATATCTCCCTGGCGGCGGGTCTCTGAGCAGCGAAGCTGCAATATCCTTTTGAGAACGTTGTCGGGGAAGTCCATTATCGAAAGTTGATTCTTTTCCGGCCCATGTAACTCGCCGGGGGGAGTATGAGGGCTATTAACTCTCTACTGAGCGGGGCTGCAATAGTTTAAAGAAGGCGATATCTCACCTTATCATTCCTGCAACGGCTGGCAAATCGGGGATGGATTGGATTTTTGTATCGTTCACCGTGATAGAACTGGCGTCGCGCGCGAGAACTTCGGCCAAGAGCATGAATCGTATCGCACAAGGTGTCGCAAAGAAAGAGAAAGGCAGATAGTGAGAGCACTTACGTTTGAGTGGTGTCCCGACTCACGACAGAAGGAAGTGCGCAGTGCCTAACGAGGCCAAATAGCCTCCGGCTCGTGAGCAAAATTTCGGCAACTCCAAATTTCGGCGTCTTCAATCGACGCACCCGACGTTCCGCTCCTTCCCTGCTCGCTGGCAGCTCTGACAACACCGGGTGACGCAGACGATGAATGTCAACCCAAGCACGAATGGCCTTCCGTGCCGGGTGCCTATCTGGGCAGCGCACAAGGAGCCCCTGCCTCCTGGTTTGACCGAGGATGACCGGCCGTATTACGAGCAAAGTAAACGGTGGGAAGGATACATGACATCTGCGATGGAGTCATGTCCGGTGAAAACTGTCCTTGCTGGAGGCGCTGGTGAGTTTCAGGCTATCTGATTCAATGGCTACAGGTGTTAATGTTAATACTTGCCGCACAGGTTTTGGTATCGGCGCGTTCTTTTCGCTGATGTCCGCTTCATTTGCGTACGAGGATCCCTACCTACGTGCGCAGTCTCAGACAGGAATGAACACCACCCAAAAAGCCTCGCAAATTTTCAAAGAAATGGGCAAGGGCATGTGGACAAGTGGAAAGTCATTTGGCAAAATCGGCGCGCTCTTCGCTGGCGTAGAATGCGTGATCGAATCGGTGAGTCTCGCGTTCCAACTTTGACTGTACGCTTACGCGTTAAACATAACAGTACCGCGCTAAGAACGACATCTACAACTCTGTTTCAGCTGGTTTCGTGTCTGGTGGCATCCTGGCACGAAATGCGGGGCCCAAAGCTGCAGTGGGTGGTGGACTGGCATTCGCCGCTTTTTCGGCAGCCATTGACTTGCTATTCCTACGACGAGAGACGCCCGAGTATGTTTACCTCTTCTTGCGCATATATTACAGCTTATTGATAAAAATTCTCCTTTCACAGGGAGGATTAACTTCCTAATCATATCCCTTTAGATCTAATTTATCCACATGCTATCCATTTACTGCACTGTATCTCTATAATCGGAATCATATCCCCCCTGCACCACGACCACACATACCACCCATTTAGAAGGATGAACTCCGCACCAATTTAGAAAATCCGACCCGTATTTCCGCACGACCGATGCTGCGTGTGATAAAGCTGGTGTAGCGAAACGACTCGGGGTTTCCTTGTCTCTCAATCACGCTGCCGGTATTTCCCTGATGAAGTACGCGATACAGGACGGCGTTAAGAATTCGCGAACTGCCGCGGAACTTGTGCGCTATCTTTCCATTTTACGACGTCACTGCAAAATGCGATTTTATAGCTGGCTCGTGGAAACACTTAAATGCGTCTTCGGGCCCAATACTTTGCAAGCTCCGAGAAACTCGTGTATATCTGCTGTATTCCAATCTGCCACTCTCCATCCAAACTCAGGTACTTCTCAGCCCCCCGGGCGGCGTAAGACAAACCACAAGCGCTCAGCACCAGCCACAATTGTCATCTATGAAACGCGTCGTACGACAATTGCTTTTTGTTCTCACCGCGGCACACCCCCTCGTGGCGATTGACTATGAAATGTCGTGCGCTGATTTCAGCAATCAAGACCCTCTGGCGGAGGCGCTCATTGACTCGGGAAATGACTCGGGAACTAGGGTCCATGAAATGGCAACTTCTACTAGGTTGGGAGGAATTAGAGCGAATTAGTGAGAGCGCGTGTTTTTACATCGTGTCTAAGGAGGCGCAGCAGCGAATCTTTGGTCGTGAAATTCATGAAGGCGAATAAGTTCAATGAAGAGAAACATCAACCTCCCGGTGAAAGTGATTTGTGTCGACTGGGACTTCCCGAGACGTCTGTAGCATTAACCGTTCGTTGACTGGGGCATGCCGAACAGGACTCGCAGCAGACGCCGTTGAATTGAATTGAGCACGAGATACCTGTTCCCGCGACGTGCTGGAATAACGATTAGAGCCATCATTTCGGGGGCCATGCTGCGCGGACTGGTGACTTCGGCTTGGTCGTGTGACCCGCTCTGGTGGGCTTGTTACTTACTCGCCTGCTGCTCCCAGAAAGGCCGTTGGGGTCACGACTGCGCTTGACCGTGCGATTCGACGTTCCCGAGTCATACAGAGCAGCAGGGGACGACGGGGAACGCATTCGATCGTGAAGCACGTCAGATCCTCTCGGAGCAACTTCAGTAGGCTCAGATGCATGTTCAGATGGAATGTCAGGCAGGCGGCGTTCATTTCCGAGCTCCCAGCGTATTGTGCGCCCCTTTTGAGGTACTTGGAGGGCAGCCCTGGTTAGATGGACATCTAGTGACGGCTCGTTCACCGAGTCAAAGTCACAGGCGACTTCTCGATCGCGTTTGTACAGTGTTGCATCATATTTCAGTTCATTCTAAGAAGTGATTCGACGTCAAACGAGGGACCTTGACGTGTTGTGTCAGAAAACGTACCTCGTTTACAGGAGTGATTTGAATGCCCTCCAGCACTGCATCGTCGTTGGTATCTGACACGGCCTTCTCGAAGATGGCGCGAGATAAGCTGTGGCGTGGTTTCTGGTGGTATATACCCTGCAAGCGCGACATAATTTCGGAGTGCACCATGGGAGACATCCCCCTGTCATGTAGTGCAGGGTTTTCATATCGTTCTTTAAGCTTGACATCGGCGCCTTCAGAGTGTACCATACTGCGCGAGAGCTCGTCAATATGATGGGGTGTGTAGTAGTTGAACTCGTTCGCGAAAGACTTGTTGAGATAGTGTTTGAAGGCGGCTGTGAATAGAATGGGCGGAATACTTGCAAGGAATTTCAGGGATTTGAATTGAGCTTGGAGACCAATTGCTACGGGAAAAAGGCGGGTCAGAGGACGATCCCATGGACGACAGCTGAAACACACTGATGACCACCACGACTTGCATGAATATGCCGCTGAACAGAAGTCGATTAATCACTACATTCCATGCGCGCTGAAAATGTCTGTCTGTCAGCGATACGATCGATTTCCTTTGAAAAGAGCGTACCCCTCCAGTTTCCACTCGCGTGACATACTTAAACATGATTTGGTATTTATAAATCCACGAGCAAAGCCAAAAATGAATAGCAGCCGCCAAAGAGACCAGGGGTGCCACAGGAGCAAATAGAAGGCCAATCAGACCCATAAACAACTAAGAATGAGTCGGCTTAAGTCTACTAGCACCCAGATAGAGAACGCCGACAGACGTACTAAATTAGAGCTGATAATCATCAGCACTTAGCGCCCAACGGCAAATATTGGTGTAAAGCACTCACTAATGTAGATCATAGCTGAATAGAGGAGGCTTACTGCGCTCGCGAATTTCTCGAGGTGTACGTCGACCAGCTCTAATATGATAAGCATTTTTGATCAACAGATAGACCACAAAACACTAATCGGGGTTGCATACCGTGTTCGACAACTCGTGTAGATAAGGTCGAAGAGTTGGGCCAAATCCCAGAGAACCAGAAAGCCGCTTAAACTATTATTGCAGACACGTGGCAGTGTCAAGAGAGATTTTGGTGAGCAAGTCTAACGGTTTAAGTTCAGGGAGTCGACTCACGCAAACCATTTCAACCAGAAAGAGGATTGGTCAACGTAAGTGCGCACTAGTCTCGCTGGAAGTCCTAGAGACTGGCGTCAGATTATGGATAAAAAGGAGTAAAGCTGACTGACTGTCGAGATTGGCAAGAACGAGTTTTAGACTCGATCCCTCATTCTGAATAGCGATGATGATTTCCAACACGGAATCTGCAGATTGAAAGTGTCATTAGTGAAATTGGACTAAATATTGCATTGTACTTACTGAAGATAACCCCGATTACTGTGAAGAATATCAATTGACTAATGACGAGAAATCCAAAGTAGCGCGCTATGACGATGCGATCTAAGCTTGTATGGGTGCTTGAGCCCATGTATCTTGATAACCAGCGCATGAGAATTGGTATGAAGGAGCCAAAAATTCCTGCGACGGCCGGGGGAAGCAGACCAGATACCAATGTGAATGTTATAGGCGACTGGTTAAGCCATGTT
The DNA here is from genome assembly GCA_016801325.1 of Hypholoma fasciculare. Taxonomy (NCBI): domain Eukaryota; kingdom Fungi; phylum Basidiomycota; class Agaricomycetes; order Agaricales; family Strophariaceae; genus Hypholoma; species Hypholoma fasciculare. The sequence continues at coordinate 63,764 of JAEKIV010000078.1, read as the reverse complement.
CGTAGAAAGGGTATGTAGCCAGATGCTGCTATCTGATTTTCAAGGGTCAGAAGTAGATATCACTACATAGTGCATTCGAAGCACTCACAGCATCAAGGTTTGCCAGCGACGCTATTGGAAAGAGGGGGATCAAACTAAGAAAACAAAACATATATAAGAGGAGGAAGCCAGTTATTCTTCTGAATCTTCGCTGTCCTTTCGATAACCCCATGTTTTTCCAGATCTATTTTGGATACATTAGCCAATGCGGAAGAACAGGTAAGCTTAAGCATCAAAGGGCTACCTACGATATCAGTGGGATTCGGCGCAAGTTGAAAAGTTAGCCCTTTGGGATGCATTCCTTTTAGTTCCCGAGCTGCAGCATGCGCGAGTGGAATAGACGCGATGGTTGCAAATCCGTAATTTTCTGGGTCTCGCAACTCTACTTGCGCTCGATACTGTTGTAAGATTGCATCGGTACGCCGTAGCTGTTCACTAATCGCAATAAATTCAACAATAAATATAACGCATGGCAGCACAAAAAACATACGCGTAGTATTGAAGTGCATCTTGCCGCCTTCCACCAATCCCACAGCATCCACCAACGGTAAAGAACGGTCGTTCATTTTGGCGAGTTTCATCTTGCATACTTTGCAGGACTTCCTCAAACTCTTCGACGAGTTTGTTATGATCTTCGACGAGCTCGGGAAGCTTTCCGACGCTTTTGCCGTTGTAAACAGATATCACCGGGTATGGCAAATTCATGGCCTTGAAGATGCCATAAATTCCAGGGATAGATTGGCGTCGTGTTGGAATGTCAGTGATATATAGAGTACGGGCGTAAAATGAGCGTTGGTATTCAGACGACCTGAACCACTCTGCCCGGAGAGTCTGAATCATGCGCCAGTGATGAAAAACCAGACCGATGAGGACCAACGTGATGCAGTAGACGACACCTATGTGTGCGTAAAGCCGGACACCCTGAACATACTGGATTGTCATCGCACTGAGAATATTGTAGCCCGTTGGCTTCAATGAAAGGGTATATATAAGATCCAAGGGGATGAGCGTTGCGCATGAACAAATGGCTGTCAAAGTGAGAAGCCATCGCATGAGGCGCATAAAACGCAAGAAAATCACAGCATCTACTCCGGCTTGATCGTTAAGTCTGTCTTCACCGGTGTGCAGCAGCGGAGTTATCCAGCCACAGCAGGAATCTGATATACGAGGAGGATGTTTGTCGTTTGCATGATATTTGGTCTTGGGCTCATATACTGCCTTTTGAGAAAGTGAATGAGCCTTCAAGAGATACACAAGAGATATTTTCATACCGAATTATTTGGTCGTAATATACTGAACGCGGTAATCGTCAGAACCTGGCGATCGTTGATAAAGTCAGTTTGCATTGAGATGTGGAATGACTGCGGGACTTTACCGATAACACCGTCATAACGAGAAACTGAATTCCTACTGCTCTCGGCTCCACGCTCTGAGTTGAGTTTAGAAGGGCTTGAATTCCACTCGCATCGATCCTCTTCGTTAAATGGTCGTCCATGAGTACTTGAGTCGTCAAGATGGTAGTCGTGATGCTGAATAGACGTAGCCAATACTCATCACTGAATGGTGAGATAGGTTAATCAAGGAGAGAAATCAGCACTTTTCCCCAATTCGGTCATTTCAGAAGGGTACTATGCCTCGACACGGTTGTTTTGGTCGAGATGGCGCCCAAGTGCTAAAATAGTTTCCCGGTGATTCCTTGGTGATTCGAGCGACATATATTTGGACTGAGGGAATAGACAGCGGTTTAGATATGAATTCTGCATACATGTCAAGTGCATGATCTGTTGGCCATGGTGCAACAATACGGTTACAACGCCGACGACCGTCCGTTGTGGTTAGGTTGTGGTCAAGTCATCGCGCGACGCGGTTCCTTGTTGCTCGCGGCACCGGCAACTCGGTCCGGAGATGACACGCCTATGCGCGTGACGAGCTACACGTGAGACAATACGGTAACAATTTGGTCATCGCCTGCTTGTCTTCCGCCGCCCTCACCACTTCCAGAGCAATTCAGAATCTCATGGTGCACGCGTTCCAGGACATCAACTGAACGTAGGTGAAGGACGCTGTATAAACACCGATTCTCTCGCCTGGTGCATCCATAGTCGCACCCCAGCCAGCCTGAAGGAAGCCACACCATGTCTACCCCATTCCACTTCACACCTCGCGTCCCCGCAGCACCTCACCCAACACCGGTTTCCGCTTCGGTGTACTCCCTTCCTAAACTGAAAGCACTGAGGCCTCCCATTCATAATCCTTACGATAAATTTACCCAACCAGAATTTGACGCGTGGATTGGTGGCATCACTGGCGCGCTCCGAAGCGCCTTGGGTCAGGACGACGAAAAGGCTCTACCGTCCACTCGAAATGGCGGCGACACCAGACAAGTCATTGATGAGCATTCTCGCTATACCTCGATAGAGGGCGACGAGAGTGCAGATGACCTCGTCGATGACTCCTTTGCTGAAGTCAAGGCGCGCCGTGCCATAGGGAAGGGCAAAGCACGCGATCCTCGAGAAGGTCCAGGGCTCCGAAAGGAACATAGCATTCAGCCGATTGAAATTATTTCGTCTGATGAAGAGGAAGAGGAAGAGGTGGAGTTGTCCATCGCACCGTTTGACGAGGAAGAAAGTGAGGTAGAAGAAGAAGGGAATGATGAAAACGAAGAAGAATCTGCGACTGAGGAGTACGCCTGGGAAGCGGGACAGAGTTCCTCGCAATATATTCCTTCAATTAACCGAAGGAGGATCGTGCATGTTCAGCATGAACAGTTACACGACGACGACGAAGGCGAATATGAAGAGTACGGAGACGAGGAATACGAAGATGTTGAAGAAGGCAGTGATCAACTTGATGAATCAAATGCGGAGGTTATTGAAGTACTTTCAGACGACGAAGAGGCCCCACAATTGAAGCCTTCTGAACCTCGACGTATGGCAGTATCATACGAAGATGACGGAGGTCACGAGGAGGAGCAGGAAGAAGAATACGATGCATATTCTGAAGAAGAACAGGACGGAGAAATCATGGTCCCTCCAGGATCCCAGTATCATAAGTCGATCTCTGGAACAAGGTATCTCCCAGACGAAAATGCCGCAGACGAAGAAGAGCACGATGAAATCGATGACGAAATTCAAGAAATTCAGCCACCAGGTATGTGTGATACATACGTCTGCCCATTATTACATTTTTGACTGTTTGTTAGTCTCGCATGATCAGTCGGTCCGACTGTCGGACGAAGGCGGTAATTACAACGGTTTTCCAGATCGTTGGCAGGGATCTCAGCTGGATGTTGAAGACCACTACGTCGAAGAAGATAGAACATCCGGCGACACGCAAGACGCCAGCCGTTTTTCTGCAGAAGAAGTCGTTGACCTTGAGGATGGCGATGAGGACCACGCTGAAGAAGTTGACAACGAGATGCAGCCTCTGTTTCTGGATACGTGTAACTATTCCCTTCCTCTCATCTTTATTCTCTATGTGTTTAATCTACCTTTCAGCATTTCCTCCTGGATCTACTGTGGATTCATTAAAATCGAAAGACCGCATCGAAATTCCAGATCGTTGGTCGGGTCCTAATAGATATGCGCAGGATTACTATTCAGGCGGACAAGTTGTTTTAACGTCAGATGAAAGAGTTGATCCAAGTCACCTTGGGCCCGGGGACAGCGAATATTCTGTCCTTGATGCAGAGGAAGAAGAGTTGGCGGAAGAAATTGAAGACGAGATCCAGCCACTTGAAGCAGACACCTGTAGGTCACTTTTTTTTCAGCCTCAACTTTTCTTAACACTTCCACGCAGCTTTCCCACCTCAGGAACCCGTGGATGAGGACCCACCCATTATCGTAGATCCATGGCTAGGAGCGCAGACGTATGCCCAAGATTTTTATTACGATGGAGACGTCCGCATCTTGCCTGGCGGACGGATAGATCCATTTTTCCTTCATGGATCAGCCGACCTGGACGATGGCATCGATTCTTTCCTCACTCCGGGTGCGCTTAGCCCAAATCCAAGTGAGGAGCGGACGTCTATCGGTGATGACGAAGGCGCTGGTATTCAGGGCCCCCCTGATCACTATGTTTCAGTTCCTTTGACGCGCGGTCAGCCTATACCTTCCGACGCAGAACTCATCGCCGTAGATGACTCGGACGACGAACCAGAGCAAGGGTCGAAACCTCTGGAAGGGCTGCTTTACATCGGGGACACGGTTCACAGGGTCCTCTATGGTGATGAGATACATGAGAGTATTTTTGGTATGGAACGAGGTGAAGTCGTTGACGAGGTTGGTGAGGCGATAATCCCGCCACTGGCTACTGAAGCAGAACAGCATGACGACATCCGTGATGCCACACCCACCAATACTTTCGATAAAGATGCTGGAATCATTTATGTGGACGTAGCTGATAGTCGAGATGAGGTTCCCATGGATCAGCATAGTAAGGCTCAGTAATCTACCCTCGTTGACACAAACTAATGTGGTTCTACAGTCGATATGTCAGATGGAGGTAACAAGGAACAGGTTCAAGTCGGCGATGTCTCCATGCTAGTCCCCGAAAATTCGCACCGTGGTTCTCCAGAACTCGTTCAACCTGAAATTGGGAGAGAGAGATCGCCAGAGATCGCCACTCGGAATGAGGAGCAAGAAGGCACTTCTTCATCAAAACATGTTTCGATCTTGACGCCTGAGGCCGATGAACTTGCCCGTTTCAATGGAGGCTCTTTCGCCCATGTACCTGATAACGTTTTGTTTGCTGCAGAAGCAGCCGCAGCAGTCGATGAGGGAGTTGTCGACGTTACTTTGACGGAACAACAAACAAACGTCATAACGGTTGACGATGCCGAAAGCCATACACACGAGCTGGAGGCAGCTGCACTCCCCAATGTACCTGAAACCGTCACGTCTTCTGCAGAAGCATCCACAGCAGTCGATGAGGGAGTTATTGATGGTACATCGACGGAACAACAAACGACTACCATAATTGTTGACGATGCCGAAAGTCAAACACATAAGCTGGAGGCAGCGGATTTACCTGCCACTGGTATGCAATATCTTTATTCCTTTCACGTGGTCTAATAAAATCAAATTCTTTATCTGTTCTAGAAGTTGAGGGTGGAATGCAAAACGGCGACGAAAGGCATGCAACTATTGACGACGTGACTAACTTCGTGGAAGAGAGCGTAGTCTTGATTCCCATTGCTGAACACGCAGAAGATGCTCAGGAGGAAATCGTCCAGACCGAAGAAGACGCTGGAGACGGCACCAATCGCATTCACCTGCAACCCCTACCGTCGGAACAGGCTCACTTCCCTCCATCACCTCAAACGGCAAGAGAAGAGATGGAAAGAGAAGAAACAGCTTTTTACGAGACTGTTGCCACTGCTGAACATGAAGAAGTGTCGGATGAAATTATCCCTCTCAGCCCACCTGCCGACGTCGTAAACTCGATACGTAAGAATGCGGAGCTTAATCACCAGTATTCAGTAACTGAGGCATCAGAGGATGCATCTGTGGACGCGATGGTCTATAAGGAGACAGAATTGCAAGACATTGAAGTTATCTCAGTTGCCAGCGCATTTGGTGCAGGGGACGAGATGAAACAAGGAGAAGATATATACAGCGTCGAGGAAATGGCCACTGATAGGCGCTTGAGCGAGGTTAGTTTCATCTTAGAAAGTTCAAGCACGTTACTGAAATATAAAATATATCAGAAGCCTTACGATCGCGCGATGAGTCTCAGCATCATCAGCATAGGACCCGAAGGCGACGAAGTCACTCCGTCTATAGAACGTGATGCATCCCCCTCTATTCTCGAACGCGTATCTTCACCAGGCCCTTATGAGTCGCTACCCGGTCAGCATGAGGAAGAGCCAACGAACCCGGATATTCACTTGAAAGAACTTTCCGTACCTCCTGAATCTCCTGTCCACAAAGATATGGAGGCTGAAGGCATCAGTGATGCAGGACTTGCTCCTTTGGAGGTGATTTTGGACGCTGAGGCCGCTGCAGCAAATATTCCTCCTGAGGCTGCCCGCCCACAGTCACCTATAATGCCTTCAACTGAGATTGGCGGTTTTTTATCTTCGGATGTTGATACTTTTGATGGTCTGCCTGCAACTTCGTCTCAAAACGATGCATACCTTGGTTCGAATCCATCAGACGTAGAAGTAATTTGTCCAACCCCAAAGACGTCACCGGATGTGGTGACCACAGGCACCTCCAATGATGATGTCTACGAAGCGCATCTTGAACGACAACAAAGCGATGTTCACACTAGTGGGGACAAGCCGGCAATCGTCGCAGAGGACCTTCTCGAAGTTGTATCGCCCACGCAGCTTCCTGATGTTTTGGCGGAGCCTCCTGCACAAGGAAGCACGCCTGTTAGGGAGGATCATGAAGCCAGTGCTGTAATATCGCCTTCTCTTGAAGGAGCGAAACCACCTGCTGACAGGCCAGTCAATATTGAAGACAGATATCGCCAAGTTGCAGTCCCTTCTCCAACAGCAAATATATTTGGTCGCCTTCCGACAGCTCCGGCATTTATAAACGATGCGTATCCTTACAATCTTTCTGCGCCTATATTATCTCGATTATTTGGGATACCTTCGAGATATGGTCCTCAAGCGAGACCTTCCGTCTCACCACACCCTCCGCTGCGAACACATACTCCGGTAGCGTCTAGCTCTACCCCCTCTACCTTACTAGTGCATACTCCGATTGCGTCCACCTCCGTACTGCAAGTGCAATCCTCACTCACTCCGACTTTCACCTCTACATTGCAAACGCAAGCTCAAACCACGTCTCATGTGCTACAAACACAGACATCGTTTGCACCTCCTGTTGCTCCACAAACAGACAATTCCGCAGAGACAGCTAGCGCAGCCGGTGATTGGGATGACCTCGACGATTTCCAGTACCCTCCTGAACAGAGTATTTTGGCAGAATTCAGAAATGAGATGCCAGCTCTTCCTATCTCCCAGCTTTCGAAAGCAGAAAACGAAGTATCAGCAGTCCAGGTCAATACAGCTGTAGTGCAGCCAGCACCAAATAACAATACGGCCAATGCTATCGAAATCGCCAAGAATATGGAGGCTGCAGGGCCGGCAATTGTGTAAGTCTTTTCTGACATCATCTTCCTCTCAGGATATGAACGGATGGATCATACAGGGAAACTTCTGTGTCAGTGTCAGTCTCATCAGAAATAAAGGACACCGTGGATGACGCTGCTCTTCATACACCCAGCAAGGCCGGTGAGAAGTCTGAGTCTAAAGCGGAGAGCGGTCCCAATAAACCCGCAAAATCGTCCAAAAAATCTGCGAAACGCAAGCGTGAGACGTCTCCTGGGCCCCAAATGGGTACCAAACCTGTGACTGGTCAAAAGAACAAAGGTCGACGGTCCTCCAAAGCTGATCGGAAGGGGAAAGCACAAGAATTGGCAGTTGAGGCTCCCGGGCCAACAAGCGAAGGTATTATTCACGTTCGACCCCGACCCAAGGATTTGCCGACTCAAACATCTGCGATAGAAGCCCCCGGGAAACCTGTCGATGTATTTAGTGCCCTTCCCACCTACCGGATACTGCAAACTGCATCCAGGGCTTCCTCATCTGCCGCTTCTGATCCGAGCGACAAACTTGCTGGTGCTCAACAGTCACCTACCGTAAATAAGCCAAGTAAACTGCCAGTTCAACCGCCGCCGCCGCCGCCGTTCACTTCGTTGTTCCATGCTCATGGTAGAGGCCGAAAACAAGCGTCGATGTCTAATATCCCTCCGAAATTGGCGAAGCATATTCAGACCCAGAAAGCCCCACCAATTTATGCTTCCCCGCCCACCAAAAAGTCTGAGATTCCAGCAATTTCAACATCAGCAACTTTACCTACCCCTGCCCAACCTCTTAATCCGGACCAAATTGCTAGCGAGATCACTCCTCTTGTCATACCCACACCTGAAATTCAATCGATCACCTCAGCATCCTCTGTAGCCCCCTCAGACATCTCCCCGACCGTGGTATCGCATTTTGCAGCTTCGCCTGCCCCTGTCACTCCAGTGGTTACCTCTCCGACTACTTCTATCCCATTGTCCATTCCTCCCCTTGCAACTTCTGCTGCCCCCGCCCCGCCGCTTGTGCAGACAACGACTGCTTCCCGGGCTTCTCCGACCGTGCATACCCCATCCCATCATTCGAAACCAGCTAGGACTATGTCTATGACTAGTTCTCCTGTCACTCGCTCTCATTGTCGCTATCATCGTATCAGTCTGCCCAGAGAGGAGAATGGCCCTCGCATATGGTTCCTTGTTCCTGGCTGCTCCCTCAACGATAAGGAGCTGATAGAAGAAGAGGAAATTATAGACCATGGGGATGCAACCGTCGAAGACAGTCATAGGATGATCAAGGATATTGAATCCTTGAATTTCCACTCTGACCTCATTGGCATACTGAGGCAGCTTGTCGGACTTGATATTCTTCGTGAGCAGGAAGTGTTCTATTTGCCTCAACCCGGCGAAGAAGTTCCCCGCAGAAACTCGCTCAAAAAGTCAACGACAATAGAGAAAACCGCAATGGTCAGAGTCCCAGCTGACTCGTCGAGCTATGCGGGTTCCCCGGAGTATTCAGGTGGCTATCCTGGGTCTCCCGGCTCATTCAGAGCGGTTACATCTGTTGGCTCGCGGTCACCGTCTATTAGTGGCCTTCGGTCGTTCCTCGACTCTGAGAAAGGCTCGAGCTTTGCTCCTTCGGATATGGAACACAGCGGTGACGAAGAACCTGATACCAAGCGCTCGAGGCCCTCCCCCCCTGAGGAAGGCAAATCGATGGGTCCTCCACAAGCCGTTCAATCTAAAGGGAAAGAAAAAGTCAAGCGGAGTCGCAAAGTGAAACCTAAAGCCGATGGAGAAGCGAAGGAGCCCCGCAAACCGCGGAAGTCGACATCGAAACGAGGGGTTAAAAGGTCTCGAACAAGCGAAGTTTACAACGCTACTGAAGAGGGTGAACCTAGCTCCAAGAAACTAAAGGCGCATGCTACAGAGCCCAGTCCATCACCAGAGAAACCTCCACTGTCATAAATTCCAACCATTTGTATCATACTCGTATATAATTAGCAATATTTCTACATAAATTCAGACTCTTTTTACTGCTGGGCTTCCACAATGACTTTGGCCGTGTATATGGGGCGTACGTGTAATCTGTGTGCGATACCAAAATCAGTTCCCGACTGCGCGTTTCTTTTTTGGCCGGTCCTCTCCGTCATCATCGTCACTTTGCTGAGTTTGTTTGCCTTTGAGTGCGGTAGACTTAGCCTTCTTGGGTTTGTCCTCCTCACTAGCACTGCCAAAGGGATCTTCTTCTACTTTCTGCTTGAGTTTTGGTTTTACCTTAGGTTTCTTAGCTTCTATTTCTGGTTTAGCAGCCTCCTTCGGTTTCATGGAGCTGTCGCCGTCATTGTCACTACCAAATGGATCTACAGAAGCTTTCCTTTTGAGTGTTGGCTTTCTGGATGTCTTTGTGCTAGTAACAGCAGTTTGGGTTTTGGCTTGGGTCACAGGTGTCTCTTCCGCCGATGGTGCATTGGATTTGCGTGTCGCTAATTCCGAAAAATACGCGTCCTTCAAGTCCTAGTCAAAAGACTTGTTAGTTGCTTGCAACTTCATTTTGATTCGAGTCCTGACCTTCGCCTCTTGCTCTGATAGCACAGTGGCATTTTTCCAAATCTAAGAACGGCGCGTTAATTATACAAACTATTCCACTGTAAATCTAAACAGACCGTTGAAGGAATGCCACTTGGATGTTTGCTGTCAATTCCTGCATACCGGCATCAGAATGTAGAGAAGTGAATAAACGGATTATATGTACCAATGGTGGTGTACAAATCTGCTTTAACACCACTCAGAGCAGCACCGTGTTTACCGAGGAGGACCTTCATGACCTACTAAAATATCAAACATAGCCCTGCGGATAGCAAGAATAAAAGATGAATACCTCAGCGACCTTGGCCTTATCATAGACGTCAGGGAGGTACACGCAAATAATATGCTGGCCTCTGGAATTTTCATCGCCGGAAGATGTTGAAACCTTGGCTAAGAAGGCTGAGGTAGAGTGGAGAGGTCCAGATACAAGCGAAGCTGTGAGATATCCGTAAGTTGGAAAACATATGTCTTGATAAACAGTATTCACTTGCAATGGCTGACCAGATCATGTCGACTTTATCCGCGGGCGCAAAAATAAGCCTATGCACAGGTCAGCTAGGCTATCCTTCAGTTCAGACGAGTAACGTGCCATTTTCCGCGGACATATCCGTGCTTGATGGCAATGTTCTTCAACTGTTCCGTTGCTTCTGCTTGTATCTGTTGCCGCCTTCGCTTATGCGCGTTATCCATGAAATGAAGTGAATGACCTACCTGTTCCCGTACTTCCTTCTTGCTTTTCGCTCCTGTTTTCTTGCTTGAACGAATTGGTATCGAGTCATCGTTCTGATAAAATTTGTGTTAAATGCCTCGGAGCCACAGAAGATGGGCAACATGTGGATGCAAGTACCTTGACTTTTTCAACTTTCTGGGTGACCTCTTTCACTGAAAAGACATGAGCGGTGTATGTTGATGGTGATTATATACATACAGAGCGTCACAGCCTCTTCTGTGGCTTTGTCTTCGTCGGTAGCGAGCTTATGTTCGGCAGCCGAACCTTGCACCCAAATCCACTGATAAATGACAACAGCATCGTCAGCTACGGACGCACTTCAATTGGTAATTGTCCTCTTACGGGTTTTGATCCATCATTCTGAACCATTGATGGCTTGAACTGAAATGATTGACAGTATCAGCTCTGAATTTTAAACGGTGCAAACACGAACTTCGGTAAACCGAAGCGCGTTCTGACTACAGTAGCGACCACAGCGAGTTTAACACAAGCTGAGTTGGGCATACCTTGGCTAAAAAATCCTTGAGAGAAATATCAGATCCGGTAGCCCATGCATACTTGTATGAATCAGGGGGTTTATCGTCGTTCTGCGGTGACATTATCTCGTGGCTGTCAGGTAAAGTCTGTAGCAAGTCTGTAGGAGGCGCGAATTTCCCATTAATTGACAGCGTGTTATTTTGACTTGTTGACATGATCACCAACCAATTCACACGCCACTGGCTCTCGCCTGCCAGTGAACTTGTTCGTTTTTCAGTTTTTCCAAGTCATCACAGCTTGATTGCAGCTCCTTCACACATCGAAAGCATCTGCTCTATACGCCGTTTGTAAGGCTCATAGGTCTATCAAGTCGTTTGTCAATCTGATGACTTGAACTTACTCTTTTTCGCTTTCTAGTACTCAACTAGTACTAGCTGCTCCTCGGAAGTTGTTTGTAGTAGCTCCCTCGTATCTCAAAATCGGGGAAAAAACCGCTCTGCGTGTACTGGTATTTGAAGAGGACCTACCTAGTGGTCAACAATCGATATTGGGATCCACCCTACCAGTCGGTAGTTTGTCCTGTTGCATATCAAGCTCTTGTATTGCTGCATGGAACGTATCGAACGGCCATACAGTGATCTTCAAGAAACAGCTGGAATTAATTCAATGTGTAAGTCAAGTAGTTGCAGGCTTGCTACCGACTGAGTACTCAACAAACTCTTTTATGTTCCGCAGCTTTCAATTCTTTTACTCCGACAGAGACCTCCTACGATATGGCAGGCGACACGAACAGGAACTTTCGCGTTGGCGATGACTTGTACACCTCGCCAAACCAAACTTTTCTCCCGGACCCTCTTCCGATGCGCGCACCTTTATCTTCATCGCCGTCTCCTTCCGAATTACGAAATCAGATTTGGGCAACGGACGGATATCCATATCTCGCATTTCTTCCTGAATGGCCTTTTTTCAATATGTGGTCCCACTTTTCTACGCCGGTGGACTAAATTGCCATTTCGCGTAATCGCGATGGCTATTTTCTACCTGTTGAGGTGCAACAGCAGTGGCGATCCTTCGATATCCGCATCCGTGAAATTTCACACGCCTTGTCCAAGCACTTGACAGTAACATTTCGTGAACTCACAGGCCTCTGGGTAATTCCTCCTAACCCAAGGCTCTCCGGATATTTAAACCTGCATCACACTGAAATAGACACCCGCAATGCAATCTCTCAGTCTATTGACGCATTTATAATTCAAGGAGCTTATCTGACGTTCCTGTTGGAGTTATGCCGATCATACACTTCGACAAGTAGGCAAGTAACTCAACGCTCGTTTGAGGATATTTGCGGGACTGCAAATATCCATTCAGACTGGACCAATGAGTTGTCAAGTTGCAAAGCCATGGAAGCGTCTGGTATTATGCAACGACGAGGATGCCTTGTCGACGTGCGATCGTGTAAATGGCTCAACCTGGTCCCATACATGATCAAATGCGGTCTCCCGATATGGTTTTTCTGGGGCTCTTCTTTAATGCCACAGCTTGGCAGAGGATCATGGCTTTCTTCTTACATGCCATATTCTAATGAAATACCTCAAAAAATTATTTCGAATGGTGCGAATTTTGTATTCCCGCGTGTCCATGATGGATCTGGTCAACTACCAGGGGAAACCATGCGAGCATTTTTTGACAGACGACGGGAAACGCGCATGCAACTTCGCGTCAATGAACCCCCACAGTGCAGAGAAGTGCGTATGCAACGTGTATGGTCACAGGCTCGTAAAATCAGCCCCGGGGCGGATGGTCCTCTGGTTTATTATTGGCAAAAAGAAGGTCCTTATGAAATTCGTATGAGGAGAGTTTTGACGCATACCTTGGCCGAGAATTGGTGGCCTTTGTGGGAAGAGAACTGCAAAGTCTACGACTCTTTCTCAAACCAATGGGATTGTTGCTCGGAATGGAGCTTCGTTGCAGACGATGATTCAGATGTAAACAAAAATGTACAGCAAAGTGGGGACTGTGATCCTTCCACTGACCTCACATCCAGCGAAGCATATTTAATGTTTCCGAAAGAAGTCACAAACTTTCCTCCTCTTACTGAAGAGGGTGATCGTTATGCAATCTCATCAGCTCAATCTGACAAAGCAAGTTCTCCGCGCGTCGCTGATAAAAACACATCTGGATCTCAGACCTCACGTTCACAGGAAGTCGTCTGTGGAAACAGAGGAAAACCCGTCAATTCAAAATTAGAAATTAGCGAGGCGGCTTTAGGCGCTGGACGGAAGACCGGCATTTTACAAGCTACCCCCGTAGCACAAGATGATAAACTATCTCAATCCAAACCACAGTTCTTAGAAGATCTACTTTATTACCGTTATGGATATTGCATGCAAGAAACACCTTATACCGGCCTTCCACAAGCAATAAAGGAAATTTTAGTGCCAGCTTTCCATAACTCGGACTGGGCCACTATTTGCCGAACAATTGGTGGGACTTCCTTATCATTCACGACAAAGGACCAGGATCAAGTAAGGGATTTTTTGTCGGTCGTTATGTGCAGTGAACGCCCATTTCACGACGTTCCCGGAAAATATTGGGACCTGAGCTCAGCCAATGCAGAATTCTTGAGCGATGCCAAGAATATAAAAATTCAGATAATAATAAAAGAATTTCGCAACGGCACTATGTGTCTTCTATACCCACGAAATTCAGCCACGACCGAGAAATCATGGTATGTCGCAGTAGATGCGGTCACCAGTCTTGAATGCATTCGGCGCGCCCTTGGTCCATCTCCTACTGATATTCTCGATTTTCTTGTCGAACGGGGAATGTCTTTCCACACACTCTTTCCTTTAGCGCCCAACTTCCAGATTCCAAGGGTCCCGTCCGACTTGCGAAAATCGACACGCGTTCTCGGTCGACGCTCTGTAGACTACAAATTCAACACCGTTGACTTTGTTGAATACGAATATCTCCGCGATTATTTTTTCAAGAAAAATCAGGCAGCGGCACGGCGAGCTTTGTGTTATGGCGGGATTGTTGCCCGCCTGGCCAGGGAAGCCTTACCTAATTCCATGATTTATACTGGGCCTTCTGATAGCGCATTACGCGGGGAACAGGAAGTATTCTCAGATGGAAGGGTGCTATTCGTCGACGATAAGCTTTCCGAAGATGCCTTGGATTTGATTTGCGGGACATATCAGGTAGAAACGGGGCAAGGCGGTATGTACCTCTTTTAACACTTCCTGTGGATATCTAATTGAAACCACAACTCTACATAGATCAGGTAGCAATAAAATCGTGGTTTCCACGGCCCAATACTTGGGCAAAATCAGGTTACAATGTCGGTTTCTGGAATGAGGAGTGCGAGCAATTCTACCTTAATCGCCGGGCCACTATTTTGTCAGGAAATTGTACCACCCCTTTAAATGGTTCCGAATGGCGCAATAAAACACGGTCAACGGGGAGTAAAACCCTGAGGCTTTCCTTGAAAATGGAGGACACCGCCATCGCATTTCTTCGATCATCTCAAGGAGACCATCTTACTGGCGGCGGGCATGGACGAATTTAGACTTCTTCCACTCATTTCGAATGCAATGTATTTCGTGTCGAGCAAGTGCACACTCGGACCGGACCTCTTGAGTCTCATCTTGATCTTACATAGCGTTGATTACACGTTGTACCATAGAATTTACATATTGGTCTTATATAGCGTTGATATGCACGTTCAATGCACGTTGTACCATAGAGTTCACCTGAATGAGATAACAGCGCGGTCAATTATGTAAATAGTTCATATCCAGAACGAGTTTGCTGTGCGCAATCGTTGAGAAAATTTGCTTTGACCTGAATAGCTGTGACGACAGATCCCGGTTATTAAAATACGTGGAGAAAATTCATATCAATTAAATCTTGCTGATGATCAGCAGTGGCCGCGTCACTGTTCATCGTTGTTCAATTAATGCGAACAGCATCGAAGGGAGTAAAGGAAGAACCAGGGCCGCGCCCACAGCCGGGAAATAAAGCTGCGGAAGATTCATGTCAATTAAGTTGTACTCTCGCCCAGGTGCACACCTCTGCTACCACATGTTCGCCATACTGTATAAGAGAAAGGGAATAGTGCAGACCATTTACCACACCATTCTTGTGTAGTGAAAGATCCGTCCAAAGCTTGAGGTATCACTTCAAGATATCAATATGGAATGATGAAAGTAGCCAAGAATCAAGTCCAACCAGAAAATCAGAAATCAGAGTTCCTACAGTTTCCAGTGCAGCCGGTGCGAAGTTGCGATCCCAGTAGTTGCTGATGTGCTTTTTGTTTTAGGGAGCGCTCATCTGTCGGCAAGATAAGAATTCGAGACATCTCGAGTCACCGTGTCGTCGCTTGTTCCAAAATTTCCATATAGGTACCAGATGACCGAGATGGGCGTAGAGCCATGTGCTCGCAGGATATTTTGGCGCCCAGAACATCATAGTCGCCGCGTAGCATAATCGGGGATATAAACACAGCTTTGCGGTCAACCTTGTACAGCATCGTAGAATAGATATGATATCCTTGCCAATCCGTGTCGATATCGCAGGAATCCTGGATTTCACCCTGATGTAGAGTCGGAATAGAAAATTTGACAGTACGTATCAACTTCGAAGACACGCGCAGGTAGTATGGGGAGTTAGGCGCCTTCAAGTTTGTGAATTGGATTATCAATCCTTGATAAGTAGCCTGGCATCTATGATGAACAAGATGAATAATTCGACATTTGACATGCCGGATAAAGGAAAGTCTGAATGATACTTTCGTTCTCTCTTAATTCCGTCCTTCAAAATGCCGTGCATGGGAGACTATTGAAGGAGTGTCTGAGGGGGGTTGCGTGTTTCATCCCTCTAGGAGGATCATACATACCTTGATTAACCCGTCCTTTGCACCAGGGATTGGCACCGACGTCTTGCATTGACAGGTCACCAGACCTAGCATGCAGCAATAAATAGCTATTGGTTTACTACATGAAAATATTATTAAGACAACTGTGTGTGGTGAGAGTCAATGACATTGTATCGGCTAAGCACCAAAGAACCTCACTCACTGAGACTAAAAATACAACAACCAAAAGTATGTGAAATAGCCATGTAGCGAGCAGCATCCGCCGCAGCCTCTCAACTGGGCGCACCCTGGTCGGGGAGGCGCTCGATGGCATAACGCCTTTTGACAATATACATCAGAGGAACACCAGGCACTTGGCGGATGCGACGCCTCAGCTCCCTATCGCACGTCGCCACGATGAAGCACTTGTGTGCTGTGACGCGCTGCACTAGGCAATCATCGGCGTAGGTGCCTGTGTGTGAGCATCGCAGGCGTTCGAACCTCGGATCCCGCGCGACACTAGTGGGAGGTGGAAGATAGTTCATCAGGGTCTGTTTTTAAACGGGGGTGGTCCTCCAAGGCCACCAATCATGCAACGAGTAGCTTACCGAAGTGCGACGCGATACCGGTGGCCTAACTTTTCTAATTCTGCCATCACACAGTCCGTTACGCAAGGAATACCTGCGAAGGGGTGGTCAATGCGGCGATTAGAGTGAATGAGGCTAGTGCATACACTTGGCGTATAGGCAGTCCATCATGCCGCTGACTAACTCCAGCTTATTTTGAAGACTGAAGTTGATGAAATTGGTATCGATAAGCACGCGATATGGTGGAACAAGAGCCGTGTTGTGGGCGAGGAACAGCGAAGAAGCGACTTGGGGGCTGTATGGAAAGATTAGTTGCCGTACAGTGGATGGGAACGCTCCCAACGTACACTCTGCGAACTGCCTTGGCCTTCTCCTCTTCTTCTTTCTTTTTCTGTTTCAACTGATTCTCTTTTCTGCGGAATAACGGCACTCAGCACTGAAAGAGATGGCTTTTTTGCAGAACTCATACAGTCTAATGTCATTTGGATTGAGCATTCGCTTGACAGTCGCAAATTTTCTTGTCTTCTTTGCTTTAGCCTGGAATACATTCGTAAGCCCCAATGGTCATGAAACTCGAAGAAAACAAGGTGAACCATTTCGAGAGGCAATTGGTAGAGATAGCAGGAAGAGAGCCGCAAAATTAGCACCGCCACGCTGCAGGTTAAAGCTGACATAATTACCGTACGCTCAGGATCTAATCTACTCTATCACTGGCATGATCACTTGCCACATTTACCGTAGGCCCTCCTTTACTCCTCCTTTACTTAATGGACTCTCCACTGGTGTTTTGCAATTTTTTGGGGCTGTGAGCGCCATCCAAGATGGGCGCTTTCTTGGATCGTAGTCAACTTATATCTTGTGAACCCCGCTTGGTATGGATGGAGTATCCGAGTAATTGCAACACCTATTAACCAAAGAAAAATCGGAGCACCTCCAACGGTAAATACCATTCTATTAAGTATCTTCAGTCGGGATATGATCAACCTAGGAGTCTTGAAGATCCTGGTTTAGAATAGACAGCAATAAAGGACCACGGCTGCCTTCAGAATTAGCCATACATGTTCTGTTCGGCCTTTACGGAAATATCCAAGCATGTAGTCGATGCTGTCGTTTCAATGTCAAGGATGATCATGACTCGGAGAAAAGGGCCTGGATTAGAATCTTTTGGATGCTGGCTATGCGGCGCGATATCAATAGAAGTTCCACGCTTCGTGGAAATCCAAGCACCACGAGGCGAGAAAACACAATTGTAATCCAGCCGTTTTCTAGCGCAAGACCGAAAGTAGCACGAATGGTGGTCGGACAAAATGTGAGCCGACCTCTTCTCACCTTCATAGTTTCCACAGCCCGAAGTGGTCGGAATGAAGGTGATACAGCGCACAACCCTCAGCCTGTGCTGACAATTGACTCGAAGGTTCATTAATGGGTAACATATTCAATGTATTGATTCATCTCAGTTGAGCATCGCCTATTGTGCGTTAGATTTGCATTAGACGCCAGCAAAATGGAAAGAAATCGTAGGTGGGTCAGGCTCGCGTTTGAAGCAGTGCCGCAGGTGTCATTGAGGCTACGCGCGACCGTGGCGAGTCGCGACGGTAGAACCACTGAGCCTCTCCGGTTGGCCCCCAAACGGATGCGTGCCGCCATAGACTCCTAAAATATGATTGTCGTGTTGAAACATCGGTCATTCGCCACCTTCGGAGCGCTCTAATGTTTGCACCAAGAATTTGAAGCTAGTGCAGTACTCCATAGTGGAATGCTACCATCGTGATCATTGCCCAATGGCCAGGATATTTCTGGAGTTCAGCTCAAGTTCAGCTAGCCTTGATTTTTCGTGAATGGAGACGAATGATTTGCGTAGCCGCATTATGGGCCCGGTACGAACGGTGTCATCTTCCAACCGCAGAGAGCGGGGCTGTGCCACGCCTTGGACGTCAGTGTCCCCCCTTACGTGGTGAAGAAACCCGCCAAGGGTCCGATAGTACCTGCTGGACCCACCAGTATCCCTTGAGACGCGTTGATTGGCTTTAACGACGTCGGCCACAAGTCGGCCAATCTGCACTGCTCTGAGAACGGGCATCGACGGCATATCAGGCAGATTAACGAATTTTGTTGACCTTTCAATGAAGTATTTTGCTACTCAGATGAGAAAACAGCTCAAAAATCACAGGTTTGGCAACAGAAAGGATTAAGGAACGGTCATGAGAAATGACTAGACTTTGCATTGGGATTTTGATTAGAGAAATCCTAGTGATGGGATTCCGGGATTATAATTGGAGAATCTTAGATCGGGGCAGTGCTGTCCGAATTGGGATGTGCAGCTTTGCATCATACTCTCAACTTTCGTATATATATCCTTCGACTGTGGCCAGTATGTTCACCAATTCACTCTCACACAGGAGCAGCCTTCCTTCCCTGTATCTAATTTTCATACCCTATCTTCTTACTATTCAAATTTATCTTCACCGATATGACCTTCATCTCTGGCGAAACCAAGTACCCCCGCAGGTCCTCATCGGCCTCCAACACAGTTGCGAAAGCCACAACAAAGCCAGACGAACCTATCTCTCCTGTTCGGACTGTACCAGCCCGTTCTTTTTCACGGCTACTGGCACGCAAGCCCCATTCGACCGCCCTCGTCGAGGAATTCATTAATTCGTTCAAGGAACTGGAAAGCTACAAGTGAGTAATTCGCAGTCAAGCCTTCGTACACATACTAAAGATTAATAGGAATGGGAAACCCGTCCTGGCAGATGGGCAGACACTTTCTATCGCGGCTGTGACGGCCGCTTCGAGATATGGCGCCACTGTCGTCCTCGACGAGTCCCCAGCGGTTAAGGCAAAGATCGCTAAGAGCCGACAAGCCCTGGCCGACAAGGTCGACGCAGGCCTGAGCGTGTATGGCGTGTCGACAGGGTTCGGCGGAAGTGCAGACACCCGCACAGATCAACCCCTCATACTGGGCCACGCACTCCTCGAGCATCAGCAAAGTGGTGTACTTCCGTCGTCGACGAAACCACTGGAGGTTCTTCCCCTTCAGGACCCCCTAGCCACAACAAGCATGCCGGAGGCATGGGTCCGAGGAGCTATCCTTATCCGTATGAACTCTCTGATCAGAGGTCACTCTGGTGTCCGCTACGAGCTTATCGAAAAGATGAACCAACTCCTCCAAGCTAACATTACGCCACTTGTTCCCCTTCGCGGAACAATTTCTGCATCAGGCGGTTTGTGTTCCGCGGTTCTCAATTATTTTTAATTTCTAATTTTACTTTATAGATCTTTCTCCTCTTTCTTACATCGCCGGCACTCTTATTGGCAACCCTTCTATAAGGGTATTTGATGGCCCCGCGGCATTTGGTGGTCGCGAAATCATCTCCTCAGTCAAGGCTCTCGAAGCACATGGCATAGCGCCGATTCCTCTTGTATCCAAGGAGCATTTGGGAATTCTCAATGGCACTGCGTTCTCGGCATCCCTTGCCTCGCTTGCCTTAAACGAAGCTGTTCATCTAACGCTACTGTCTCAAGTTCTTACTGCCATGGGTACCGAAGCTCTTGCTGGAACCCGCGCGTCATTCGACCCCTTCATTCACAGTGTCGCACGCCCTCACCCCGGTCAAGTTCGTGATCGTTTCGCCGTTCACCCTATGACGCAGACTGCTGACACCTTTCTTAGATTGAAACGGCTAAGAATATCTTCAGCTTATTGGAAGGCAGCATCTTCGCCCAAATCCATGACAAAGAGGTTACAATCAAGGAGGATGAAGGCACTCTTCGTCAAGACCGATACCCACTGCGCACTGCACCGCAGTTCATTGGGCCTCAGGTTGAAGATCTCATTCAATCGCTGAAAACGATCACTACCGAGTGCAATTCAAGTAAGCCGCAGATCAGATATGATACGGATCAAATGCTCACCTCGTCACAGCTACGGACAACCCCCTGGTCGATGGTGAAACCGGCCGTGTTCACAACGGTGGCAACTTCCAGGCCATGGCTGTCACCAATACCATGGAAAAGACGCGCCTCAGCCTGCACCATCTTGGAAAGATCATTTTCGCACAGTGTGCTGAACTTATCGACCCCTCTATGAACCGTGGCCTGCCGCCTTCACTCGCTGCCACTGATCCATCACTCAACTATCATGCCAAAGGCATTGATATTGCATCTGCTGCGTATGTGTCCGAGCTTGGCTACCTCGCCAACCCAGTTTCGACGCACATCCAATCCGCCGAGATGCACAATCAGGCCGTCAAGTAAGTCGACTGGAGTTGTGCCTGGAACATTTACTGATATATCTATTAATAGCTCGCTCGCTCTGATCTCTGCTCGCGCGACGGTCAATTCTCTTGAAGTGCTCTCCATCTTGATGTCATCGTACCTGTATGCCATCTGTCAAGGTAGATTTAAATCAACACAGATGCAAACTCGAACTGATAATTACCATTGCCACAGCTCTGGACCTGAGGGCAATGCAATTCGAGTTCCATGCTAATCTTACGAAGATTGTTGTCGAGGAGCTCACAGCGGCCTTCGGCGCTGTTTTGACGGACGACGCCACTAAATCCATCATCCCCAGTGTCACTCGGGCGATGCATGAGACGTTCGACAAGACCAGCACCATGGACGCGCAGGAGCGCTTGCAGAAGGTCGCAGCATCGAGCACTACTCCTCTTCTCGACTTCTTCACCGGGCCATCATTCACAGAGTCATCTTTGGTCGGCACCGCTCTCACCTCAATTCCTGGATTCCGTACGCGCGTCGCGGAGAGGCTGTACACGCTCCTTGACGACCTGCGCCGCGAGTTCCTTTCGGGCGTGCGTGGGCCAGCGCCTGCAAGTGCATACCTAAACAAGACGCGCCCTGTGTACGAGTTTGTGCGGTTGACTCTGGGTATCAGGATGCATGGAACACAGAACTATCACCGCTTCGAGAACGGGGTTGGTGTTGAGGATCAGTCTGTCGGACAAAATGTGTCACTCATTCACGAGGTGCGTTCTCTCCTTTTTTTCCTGCATCATCCATTCATGTTAATTATTCGACCCCATTCTCACAGGCTATTCGTGATGGGAAACTCCAAGCGATTATCGTTGACTTGTTCTCAACACTATAGGGTTGTGCAGTTCTTATATTTATTCTTCCTACATATCCTCCTATCATATACCTATAATGTCTCCGCATTTACATTTCGGAAACACCATCCAATTGTTATCACTACTTTATAAAACATCTAGAATAATTTGGAGTCGCGTAATATGTCCTTCACCTACATCTTCCGCATCTATAATTATATGTGCATGTCGCAGTCGTTTAAGAAGTTTCGTGGTCTCTCAAGCTGCAAGTTCGGCGCAAACGGCCGGAAGAAGGCTCAGTCATTTTTGCTTTGAAGATAAGATGGTACATATCGCATCATTTTGAATCTCGCATAGCCGATCAAGCCCCTTGTAAGTCCCTCCGAGTCATAAGTAGCCCATCCATGGTGCAACCTAATCGCCACCTCGTTCGAATCCAAACCACACTCGGTAATTTTACTCCTTCGCTATGATCCCGCCGACAAAAGATGAAAGTATTCTCATCGTTGGGGCTGGCTGCTTCGGAGTCTCCACTGCTTATCATCTTCTACAAAGAGGATACACGGACGTCACTGTCATCGATCGGTCTGCCACTTTACCGGCTCCTGACGCCGCAAGCAACGACATAAACCGCAGTAAGTATAGTCAATAGCGTTTTTGTTTCAAGAATGCTCCCTTCGGTTTCGTAAAATTTACCACAGGACGCGATCGCGCTGACATCTAATCTACGCGATTTGTCACAGTCGTGAGGACCTCGTACCCAGATAAATTTTACAGCGAACTAGCACGCTCAGCTATTGCATCATGGAAGGATAAGAAATGGGGTGACACATATCACGAGTATGTCGCAAGATCCGAGGCGTCCTCATGTCCTCTATTTTTTTTTGTTGTTGACGAAGAATCTAAATCTGAAGATCCGGGGTGTTGGTTCTCGGCGCGTCCGCCACGGGAGGAGCGTCATCGTACGCGGACGAGGCTTATGAAAATGACCGCGCGTTGGGGGCCTCTATCCAGGAATTCGCGGATGGCGCCGCGCTGCGCGCCGCTTTCCCCGCGCCAGTGCCCATCGCTCCTTTTGAAGGATCCACCGGCTATCTGAACCGCGACGGCGGGTGGGCCAATGCCGGGCAGGGCCTTGCGCTACTGATTGACGAGGTGCAGGCGCTTGGGGGCGCGATCATTCCAGGGAAAAACGTTAGCAAGATTATTCGAGCGCCTGAGAGTGGACAGTCCACCAGCGTTCAATGCGACGACGACACGATGTTCAACGCTGCTCTTATCGTGCTTGCGACTGGATCTTGGACCCCATACGCTTTTCGCGACCAACTGGATTTGGAACGTATGTGTCTCGCCACCGGGTAAGTGCCATGAAATCATACACTCCGGCGAAAAGGGCCCGGATTGACCAGCAAAAATAGCCAGTGCGTCGCGACAATCCAGCTCTCCACAGAAGAAGCCAACGTTTATAAGGCGTGCCCCGTCGTCTTAGACTACGTATCGGGGTTCTATGTGTTTCCTGTGTGTATTTTCCTCGAAAGCTTGGAGATGAGGTGTTCTGACTACCGGCCATTTAGCCCAATAAAGACAACATTCTGAAATTGGCCATTCACGCTCCAGGATATACACATTTTAGTGAAAGCAATTCAACAATTTCCACGCCACGTACAATCACCACAGACCCCGAACGCGGATTACACATTCCAAAGGCCGCGCTGCAAGAGCTCCGCGCAAATTTAAAGAAAGTGTATCCGGATCTTGCTGAAAAGCCCTTTCTTGGGACGAGATTATGCTGGTGAGAACCTCTTCAATGGCTTTAGATTCATTGAAATCTCAATTATTCCTAGGTATAACGATTCTCCCGATGGTGATTGGGTTATCAGTCGCTACCCGGAGAATGACTCACTGATTCTGGCAACTGCTGGGAGTGGGCATGCGTACAAAGTACACTTGGAATTTTGCTTCATCATTTTTAGCGCTGAAAATTGTTTAGTTCCTTCCAGTGATTGGACGTTTGATTGCAGACCTTGTGGAAGATAAACTCGGCGCTGAATTAACTGCGAAGTTTTCAATTGATCGCAAGATTACTCAAGCGGATCACTCACGTTCTGGGCAGGTTCAAGCGCTGGATTTGACTGAGTTGAATACTCCCGAAGATTTGCAGTTTCGACCCGTCTCGTAAGAATGCTCACCAGACCGGGCAGTTATGGAAATAAGCATTGAAGCTTGAATCAAGTACGAATTTGCGTGCTTTCGAACAGCGTCTGGAATGAAAGTGATACTCTATATTTCTGCTACAATAAAAAGATACATTGGTTTGATAACCTTTTGGTCAGATCCGAATTAAGATGTGGGTGTCAGATCATGGTCTCTGCGACCGCGTTTTCAAAATAGTTGATAGTTGATTTTCCGTCTATGCTCGGTACCCAACGAATTCCCGCCATGAGCGAACTTCCGAGGGGATATGGCCCTCAGTGTAGCTTCGGAGGCCACCTTGGGGAATCTTCTTTGCCAGACTTTCAACAAAGAGTTGGGCGGTGCGAGCATTGTTCAATAGAGGCAGCCCGAAGTCAACAGCGTTCCTGAAAAAAATTAATTTTGTGCAAGGGGTGAGCGTAGCGCAAAACTTACCTGCGAGCGACGTAGTCCTCGTCGACGAAATCGACGCCACGAGACTTCGCAAGGTTGACGACGCACTGAATTTCGTAATCGTCGAACACTTCACGTAACTTGCGCTTATCAGTCTTGGGGAACATAATGCGCTTTGCGGTGACGTAGGGAATGTCGTTCAAAAACTCCTCAACGAGAGGCGATGAACAGTAGAGCTTGAAGCCGAGGTCAATCAGTTGCTTGGCGATGGAGGTCATCTCAGGCTTCGAAATGTCGCCGCCGATAAGGACACCAGAACCTGCCTGGGGGACCTTGAATCCGGTCGTGCTAAGGAGGGATGCCCAGTATGCTTCGTGGATATCTTTTCCGAAGCTTGCAACCTCTCCGGTACTGGCCATCTCTGAAGATATTCATCAATATCTGACCTATTTAAAAAATAGCACAGTCAACAACTCACCAACACCAAGGAAAGGATCGGCACCAGCCAAACGCGTCCATGAGAACTGGGCAACCTTGACAGAGGTGTAATCCCGAGCCTCCTGCATGATGTCGACGGGCGCGGGAACTTCATGATTCACGATTGCAGCAGTGGCGGTGTTGATGAAATTATGGCCCAAGACCTTCGACACGAATGGGAACGAACGAGAAGCCCGGAGATTGCACTCGATAACTTTGAGTACGGATTCCTCGCCAGGATTAGTAGGAAGTTGCCGGATAACCTGCATGTTGAATGGACCGGAAATTTCGAAGGCCGCGGCCACTTTTTCAGCGATGGTTTTGAGACGAGCCATATCCCCTTCAGATACGGTGTATGGCGGCAGGACCAGAGTAGCATCGCCCGAATGTACACCAGCATTCTCAACGTGCTCGGATACAGCGTGAACGATGAGCTTGCCCTGATGTCCGACGGCGTCAATGTCTATTTCCTGGGCTCCATCGATAAATTTGGTGATGACAACCGGGTGTAACGGTGAAACATCCGCGGCAGCAGATAAGTTATACTCCAGGTCTGGTTCTTCGTAGACAACATTCATAGCGGCTCCTGAAAGGACATATGATGGGCGGATAAGGACGGGGTACCTATAATTAAAAAAGTAAGGCGTCTGGACATTACAAAATGGAAAGGAGGTTACTGACCCGACTTTGTTGGCAAAGGCTTTGGCGGCCTCGAGCGAAGTGGCCTCTGTCCATTCTGGCTGGTCAACACCAATCTTGTCCAGGACCGAAGAGAATTTATGACGGTCCTCAGCAGTGTCAATCTGCTGAGGATCGGTACCTAAAACCTTGACATCGTTGTTTTTGAGGCGAAGAGCGATGTTCTGAGGCAACTGGCCTGTACGGATACGTTAGGAGATATCCTGGAAGTAACATACAGAAGGCAGACATACCTCCGACGCTAACGATGACACCTTGAGAGTGCTCCAATTCGTAGATATCCATGACGCGCTCGAAGCTGAGTTCCTCGAAGTAGAGCCTGTCAGCCTCGTCGAAGTCAGTGGAGACAGTTTCTGGGTTGTAGTTGATCATGATGGTCCTCTTGCCCATATCGCGGAGCTTGCGAGCACAAGTGACCGCGCACCAATCGAACTCGACACTGCTTCCAATGCGGTAGACACCACTTCCCAGAACCATAGTTCCATGTTCATCAAATTTGACGTCGTGCTCGGAGGCGTTGTAGGTGGTATAAAGGTAGTTAGTGTGGGCAGGGTATTCAGCGGCGAGAGTGTCAATGCGTTTGACGAAAGGAGTGATTCCGAGTGATTTACGGTGGGCGCGGACAACATCCTCAGTGGCATTGACAACGTCGGCAATTTGGGTATCAGCGAAGCCCATACGCTTGGCGCGGGTCATGAGTTCATGGTCGATATTCTCAATGGAACCAGCGGCGACAAGAGCATGGCGAGTCTGGACAATGTTGTCGATCTTGTACAAATACCACTAAAAATAGAAAGGTCAGTAAGAGTTAAGTAATGGTAGATTCATCAATACCTTATCAATCTTGGTTAAATCATGAACCTGGTCGACGGTGTAGTTCTTCTTGTACATCGCATAAGCAATGGCGAACAGCCTCATATCCGTAGGGTGACTTAGTGCATAATCCAGGTCGGCAGGTTCCATAACGATTTCGAAGCCCTTCCAGCGAGGATCAACTTGGCGGATGGCCTTTTGCAAGCTCTCCTCAAATGTACGTCCGATAGCCATGACTTCACCGACAGACTTCATAGAAGAGCCTACTTTCCTGTCGACTTGAGACGAGAACTTGGCAAGATCCCATTTGGGGATCTTCGTCACGATATAATCGAGCGAAGGTTCGAAACAGGCCGTCGTGGTCTTTGTCACAGCATTGGGTAGCTCCGGAAGAGTGTAACCAAGGGCAATTTTAGCAGCAGTGTACGCCAATGGATATCCGGTAGCCTTCGAAGCAAGGGCACTGAACGAATGGTTGAGTATGTGATATTATTAATGGCAGCTAGAGATACTGACCTTGAACGGCTCAACCTATATCAGGCAAATTTGACCATATAAGTAAAATCTCGTTCAGGCGGGGTTTTGTTACTTACCGGGCATTGACTTCGATGACGCAATATTCGCGAGATGTTGGATTGAGCGCGTACTGAATGTTACATTCGCCAACAACGCCCAGATGCCGGATGGTCTTCAGTGCAGCGCTTCGGAGCATATGATATTCATCGTCGGGCAATGTTTGGGATGGCGCAACGACAATAGAATCACCAGTATGTGTACCAAGGGGGTCGAAGTTCTCCATGTTGCAGCAAATAATGGTGTTCTGGAGTATATGGCATGTCAATGATAAATTTTACGTGCCATGTTAGGACTTACATCCGCGGCATCACGAACGACCTCGTATTCCAATTCCTTCCAACCTTTCATGCTGCGCTCAATCAAAACCTGGGGACTCAAACTAAGACTTTTCGCAGATAGATCACGAAGTTCGTCAGCGTTGTTAGCAAAGCCAGAGCCAAGTCCACCAAGAGTGAAAGCCGATCGTAAAATGACAGGGTACCCGATGACTGCAGCAGCTTCCAAAGCAGCGTTCACGGTAGATACGGCGGTAGATTGAGCAACGGGGATATCGATTTCTGTTTATTTCATTATTGAATATGTTTTAGTTGCTTTAAGTCCAAAAACTCACCCTTGAGTGCATTGACGAATAGTTCGCGATCCTCAGAAACTTCCAAAGTCCTAATTGGTGTTCCTAAAACCTTGACACCCAGCCTTTCAAGTACACCCATTTTGTCCAGAGCAATTCCGACGTTGAGAGCACTTTGACCACCGAATGTAAGGAGAATGCCATCGGGGCGCTCCTTTTCCAAGACGTATGCAACATAGTCAGCAGTAATGGGAAGGAAGTACACCTCCGATGCCAGCTGGTGCGACGTTTGCCATGTTGCAATATTGGGGTTGATGAGGATAGCTTCGACTCCTTCCTCGCTTAGAGCCTTGAGCGCCTGTGAACCAGAATAGTCGAATTCGCCGGCTTGACCGATGCTCAAACCGCCGCTGCCAACGACGACGACACGTTTAACGTCCGGTCGCGGAATTTTTGGAAGGACCTTGGCAGAAATTCGCCTAGCAATATCAGATGGGGAGTTGAGGACATTTTCTCCGTCCTTGGGCGCGTATGAACCAACTGCAGGCGCGGCAACGGCGCGTAAGGGCACAGTTTGCTTGAGGGCGAAGGCAGCGGGTCGAGTGGCGTGAAATAATCGACTGCCTGGTCGAAGGAGACCTCCTGCCCCTAAGGACTGGAGTCGAAGCAGGCCCATGGCTGAGAACGATGTGGACAAGAGGAACGGTGCGCTGCTCACCCAAAACTTTTTTTGCACTAAATGATAAATCCTAACCCCAATCGGTTCTTAATTGACTTTCTGACTCTATCGGGCACGTGCTCAGAGGCACATCGGACTCGGATTCATCGGACGTACTCCCCCTCTTTCCTTCTCTTATCACCTCGAATTGACTGCAAATGCATTCAAATGAACGCATTTAGGTCAACATCTTGGCCATACGCTCGAGGGAACGACATCCCACATGTGGTCACGCGAACAAATACTTCATTCCCACTGGACTGCGTACGTGCAATAAAAACGTCTATTGTACCGCTTCGTGGTGATTTGATCTTTCGGAACCTCACTTCTTCAACTCTTGGCGGCAGTAACTCTCTACGTTCTGTATTCATATACTAGAAGGTTAACCCTCTCAGCTGGACGCCACTGCTTTGGTCGAAATATGTGCATGGCCTGCTCTAACGGGACGATGATCTCTTGGGAAACGTAGTTGTGTAAGCTTCAAAAAATTGGGATCACGGAGTTCCAGCTATATCGAAAGATAGATTCCTACGTAAGTTGCTATCTCTCGGAAACACCGCTTCATTGATTCAACATTTTTTGCGGGCTTTTGCCTGACAGTTCGTGGTTTCGATACTTCTTAAAGGCTTGTGCCCAGAGAAATTTCTCTTCCCATCTCCCACGGCCCAGTGTGACGCTGCGGTTTTTCAACTTTGTTCGCTATATATACGCGCCTCAAGTCAGCCTTTCAACGCATTCTTCAACACATCTGCTCTCAATGATCATATTGATGTCTTTCGGTGCTTGTCATCGAAATGTGAATCATGCTACCGACAAGACTCGGGCTGAACCAGTGCACGTCGCTCTAGCCTCGATGGCGTTTTGGTTATTGACCGAATCGCTATGTCGCAAAAAGGCCGTAGCCATCTGCACTCGATCAACAAAGTTCCAAAGTTAAACTATTACTTCCACTGCGTTCAGCATTCAATCCTCGATCGCGCTTCCCAGTGCTTGCCCTACCAACCCCCGATACTGTTACTTGTCTAAAGTCTTTGTCTCTTGCGCACTATGTCGGCCACTACGGTGTACCTTTTAGCCGGACAATCTTCGTCACAATTTATCAGTCCATCGTTTTCACGACAGGCAATATTTGCGAATACCATTGACTTGCATCACGAGTTACAACATTCGATATCGCTGCGGAGACAACACCAACAACTTCGCTTTCATCACCGCGAACGATAACAGTGCCAGTGCCAAATACACGTTATCTGTACCGATCAGCGGATGTCCTCCTTGCTCCCATGAGTAGCGCGCTATATCTCGCCGGGAATTTCCTGGCGTGGGACCCTAATGTGGACTCAGCTCCAGGGAGAAATTATAATTACCCGTGAAACTACCGATATTGAAAAATCGCCTAGCCTTTAATCAACCATGGGGACTGCGAGAAACATGCCTCGGAGATGCGTAGCCTTTCATTGTTTGTGTGGGACTCCCTCTCGAGGAATTCGCCGCAGATTTATCACAGCAAGCGCAGATCCCTTAGGCCAACGTACGCATATATTTTTGACTCTCTGTGGAGCAGACGCTCGTCCAAGTTTTCGGAAAACCGACTCAGAGTTTCAGAAAGGCAGGTCATTGGATGGCCTCATAATTGCATTTGCGCATGCGACTTGCTGCCTTCTCAAAGCCTAATATTGTCCATGCACATGATGGTAAATGCCTGTCCCTTTTTGTGCACCGACCGAGGTTTAACGTTTATTACCAAAATAGATATATAACAATCGCACTTAATTTTGGTTCGACGCTCTGTTTCAAACAACGTGGTGTGTCGCAAGATGTGAACTGCATGAACGGCTCACCGTCAGCCGAATAACTACTCCTTGCGATGGTCTCGGTATTTTCGCTATCTTCCCAATGACAATCCATATATTCGAGTGAACGAAGTTTCACAGCTGTCAAGTGGCTTGCGGCGAATATACACTCCATGTAGGTATTGCATGTGGAAATAATCCTTTTACGGCGAGAGTAAAACGAAGCACGGAAATCTTCAAAAAAGACTATATTTGATCTTTTGTCCAATGTGCTCTGTGGTATTCGCGGTCATATGTCGAATCCATTTGAACGACTTCTACATGTACTGTAAGTATATTTTTTACATATTTCCTGGTCACATCTTTTGTCTAATCCATTTATTGCAAAAGGCACGCAGAAGGCTTTTTCTGCCATCGGCCCTGGAATGGGGCTTTGATCATTCGTCGATTATGCAGGCAGCTCGCCCGAGAACCCCGATGCATTTCATTATACCACTTTCCATACAGCCGCAGAGTTCTCTGCAAAGCGGAAATAACCAAATCATACGTTAAGTCTGACGCTATTTTAATACGTAATGTGCTAAAGAAGAAGGATTGATAGTCCCCAGCCTCGGGTGTTAACTCAAATGCTTTAAAGTTGCTTACTGCTTCCGCGTAATTTGGTCCTGAGCTATTGAACAGAAATATTTCCCTCCAGCCCCACCACCGGAGGTTCAAAATTAGAGAATCAGGCATCCTGCACGCGTCATTGAGGCCGCTCGCCGCCACTTCGGTGGAATACTCCCGCTTTTCCACTTCGGGGATTTCTCTGGGTTATCTAGCCTGAACGCAACACTTGCCTTCGGGACAGGGCCTGGAAACGGACTTATAGGACCAGTGATATATCACCATCCCATAGCGCCCGCCTTTCTGTAACGTCTTCCTTATCATAATGTCTTCGATCGCCATAGACGACGCGGAGAAAGGCATCCCGGAACAGTACCCAGTATCGATCGCCCTCCCTGTGGTACATTCTACGCCATCGGTGCGTGCGGTGGATACCCTGGCCTCGCTGCCCTCCATAGAGGTCCTTTCCAGCGCCAAACCGCTCGAGAAAGCCACTCCGCAACCACGTCGAGCTACCACTAAAATTCCTTTATCCATTGCGCCGAAGAAACCTGGTCCCAGAAGAGCAGGGCGTCGCGTGCGTCTGCTGTTATGGTTTAATTCATATCGGTATGAGAGCTTAATTTATTAGCCATATTGCTTGAGATATTGACTCTTTCTCCAGGAAGTTTTTCACTGTTGTTATGTCTTTCAACCTCGTTGGTATTTCACTAGCCGTCGCCGGTGTCTGGCGCTACCCGCGAAACTATCCTGGAGCGTTAATCCTGGGAAATCTATTAGTCGCTATTCTCATGCGCAACGAGTTGTTTGGGCGGTTCCTATATCTTCTGGTCAACAGTCTGTTCGCAAAGGTGGGAACTCTGCGTTGATTGGATCACACCGGCGCTTAGATCTTCGTAGTGGACTCCTCTCGCGTTTCGACTCGCGTGCACGTCGACCTTACAACATCTAGGTGGTATACACTCTGGATGTGCCCTTTCCGGGTTTCTGTGGCTCATTTTTCGAGTGGCCACAATCCTCATTGATCATAAAAACAACCACGACGCCGTCATGATCATGGGTCTTCTCACGAACCTTATTGTTGGCATTTCCATTGCATCTGCGTTTCCTTGGGTAAGGAATACGCATCACAAGTAAGTCTATCCGCATATATATATGATGTATCCGTGTTTAATTTTTTTTAGTGTTTTTGAGCGACATCATCGGTTTATGGGCTGGTGCGTTCCATGGTTAATCCTTGAATCTCCGAAACGCTGATAACGGTCTATTTTTGAATTAGGCTTGGGCTCTTGTGCAGTGCGTCAAACTCAATTTGTTCACGTTGTCGTTTTCTGAATATTCTCAGCTTGGGTGTTCGTTATCCTCGGGGACAGTTATGACTTGCAGACCCACGCGTGGAACCCCGATGGCTTTCACATCATTCGCCAGCAAGACTTCTGGTTTGCCTTTGGCATGACAATTTTGTGAGTGAGAGTCTGTCGAGCTCCCGGGTATCGCTCAGTCCTCGTGATAGCATCATTATTCCGTGGTTTACCATCCGAGAAGTCAAAGTGGATGTCGAAATTGTAAGAATATTAACTTTCTCGGAGTGTTTTTGGCCCAATGACTTACAAATAGAGTACAGCCATCACCGAAAGTCGCTATCCTCCGTTTCGAACGCGGTATGCAGCAAGGTCTCCTGGCGAGAATTAGCCGAAGTTCTATCATGGAGTACCACGCATTTGGAATTATCTCGTGCGTCTTTCCGTTTAGCAGGGCACGGCTGGGCTTCGTTTCTCATGATGTCTCCACCATCAGCGAAGGCGTGCATGCGAAGGAACATTACCTTATCTGCGGTGTTCAGGGAGATTTCACGCAGTCACTCGTGGATAAACCACCTACTCATCTATGGACACGACAGCTCAAAGTGAGTTCCCATCTGATTAGCCACATGGAAGTGGTCTAAACAATATCAATTTAGTTTGCAGGAGTGTCTAATACGTCGACATTGTACAAGCGCGGCATCCGAGTTTGCACCGGAACGGGCCTGGGCGCAGCTCTATCAACGTGCTTGCAGGTATACTCATCTCAGCCGTCTGGATGAAACACTCGCATGCTGATTATTCTTGTGAACAGAGTCCAGATTGGTGAGCCTTCTTTCGCGCTTATTTGCTGCATAGATAATGATGTGCATTGACTGGTGCCGTAGGTATCTTATTTGGATAGGCTCAGATCAAGAAAAGACTTTTGGTCCAACGATAACAAACCTTGTCTACAAGCACCTAGGCCCCGAGCGTTATACATTGTGGGATTCAAAGGCTAGAGGTTCGAAATTATCTCGCATACTACATATGTTTGATTTGAACGTGTCCCCTGCTCAGGCGGTCGGCCAGACACCATGAAACTCATTCGAGATGTCTACAAATCTTGGAATGCAGAAGTGGTGTTTATCACTTCAAACTTCCAAGGGAACCGAGAGATGATGGAAGGTTGCAAGGAGGCGGGGATCCCAGCATTTGTACGCATTCCGGTCATTGAAACTCTGTCATTGTCCTTATCTGGATACAGGGAACCCTGTGGGACTTCTAATCTTCGCCGACAATAAGTAACAAAAACATATCCAAGCTATTTAGTCACCTCTATTTGTATTTTTCGCATGGGGAAAACCAATGCTTTTTGATCATAATTCAATTACACCAAAGAGGGTCTTAGTATCCTCTTGATAGTACAATTTCGTAAATGATTGTCCTGTCCTTCGAGACCCGAGGAGAACAAAGTTAGCGCTTGCTAGCGGAGATCTGCGGTGGAGAGGAAGGCTTCGCCGATGTGAAGGAGGAAGGAGAT
The DNA here is from genome assembly GCA_016801325.1 of Hypholoma fasciculare. Lineage (NCBI taxonomy): Eukaryota > Fungi > Basidiomycota > Agaricomycetes > Agaricales > Strophariaceae > Hypholoma > Hypholoma fasciculare. The sequence goes on along the minus strand of JAEKIV010000078.1, from coordinate 30,670 downwards.
ACGAAGACGTTTTCCCGATACCATTGTAGCTCTACACAAAGCGTGAGATCGCCCGGCGCAGCGAATTAGAGCATGGAATACCTTTGATGGAGCCACGGATATCGTCCAAGGCCCTGGTAAACGTCAACGCGGAGCCGTGGAGGGCTGAAGAGCTAAGGGGCGTACCTGTGACTGCTTTCTGCAGTTCTCGGAGCAATACCATTTTGAGCAAACCAGCGACGTGATATTTCCTACAGATCAAAACAATACAGACATTACGCCTTGTTCGAGAGCTTAGAGAGCCACGAACCTTGACCGAAGATACATCTGTCAAGGGTGTTCCACATCGGTAAGAACGCGCATCAATGTCATCAGTGAGGCATATTCTCTACTCACCGACGACTCTACGTAGGAAGACCGGTCAATACAGTCTAAATGACATCTCAATAATAACTAACGCACCGGTAATGAAGGTGTTCGACGACTTCAGGCATCTGGTCCACCAAAAACATCCGATCGGCGTGCACAGAATTCCCGGCCAAAACAGCGATTCGTTCTGTCGGAATCCACTTTTTGATATACGCAAGAACTTCTTGAGTTACAAACTCTATTGTGTGTGGTGATTCAAGACACGCTTTGGTGAGGCCTGACTAGATAGGTGTGAACTACCCTGAAGCAAGGGCTGAAAATGGCCTGAAAAAATACGCACTCGCCCATGTTGCTCCGTACACCAGTCGTCCATTCTATGTCATTTCAGCATGACCAGATGTACCATATCCGAGGATGCCACTAACCCGTCCAGGTACTTTTTCTCGGTCTTGATCACATATTCGATTCCGTCGTCCATTAAGTCCAAATTGCCATTAGTTATTAGCACCTACGGTGGCAAATAGTTAGTGGCACGACTAAAGAACAGAAGAAAATCTCACAGCAATTTCTATGATCTTGTCTTTACGGGGGTTGAGACCAGTCATTTCGCAGTCGATCCAAACCATTGGTCCTGCATGAAAGTTCAAAGTTTTCGGCGGCATGGTGAAAAATCCTCGAGGCCGGGTCGCGGTTCGCACAGTATAGGCTGTATCCAAGGGATGGATAAATGCAGGAGATGTTCGCAGATAATGGCTAATCCTCAACATGCAGGTGAGGAGGAAAGGTTGGTCGTCACTGACAATTGAGCAAGGCGCCGGGCCGCGGCATATGAATATGTTTGTGAGGCCGACGACCAGTCAAACAGAACATTATTAAACTGCAACCACCACAACAAAATCGGCAGGCACCCCTTCATACCACAATCATTTCGAAGTCAATGTCTGATGGGGCGGATCTGGTCTATGTTCTCTCTGATGTCCTTCATGGCCAGCTGTATGTCTGCAAGTATCCAGAGTCCGGACATTTCTTATCGATTCGCCATCTAGGGCATCGATAGAGATTCTACCTGGCGGATTGCAGGAGTGGGCAGATATCGAGGTGCCTCCGAATACTCAAAAACCCTCTCCAGAATTTCCTTTTGTTCTTGTGGAAGGAAACCTCGGCATACCCAAGAAAATTCTCTACGTTCTATACACTGCCGCAGTTCATATGCCCTGGCAAACTTCGGATAGCCGGGTAGCAACCGCAGCGTCGGCCGTCATTGTCCTCCTCAACCCAGCCCACCAGACTGGTCTTAACACCCGGAAACGCCTCGTTCGTGACGGGCACCTAGTCGCTGAAAAAGAATTACAACTCATGGAGCTGATCTCTCGCGGCTCACCGGAATGCGGGAAACAATCAATGATATGGGACCACCGACGCTGGTGCTTCCAACAGATCTACGGCTTCATGGGAATAGCCAGAGAAACGCCGCGTCTGGAGCAGTGGGCAAGTTCCGAAGAGATGCGAATGTTTCCGAAGATGAACCCCGCTGCTATAAGCCATGAGTTGAACATCGTCTATCACACATGCGAAACTTACCCGCGCAACTATCATGCCTGGTCGCATTGGCACTTTGCGATCAATGTGTGTTATGCATCAATACACTTATCGGACGACTACGCCACGAAGCGGGATTTCTTTGGTGTTATCGCTCACGAGTACAGCCGGCTCCAAGAATGGGTTGATCGCCATGTTTCCGACTACTCTGCTGTGCACCAGCTCTGTCAAACTCAAAACCTTATGCGGTATCTAGAGAGCACTAGATTCTATGAAGCGGAGGCAGAGACAAGACTGGCCCATAAGCCTCTGGCAAATCACGCGTACACACTCGTGGCTGCCTATCCATCCCATGAATCGCTTTGGTTGTACCTGCGAGTATCTCTTGCCGAGCTTTCCCTTCAGAAGCGCAGCATAATACTTGAACGACTGAAGATAGAATTTCCTTCTGGTGATAATAGATATGCGGAGCGATTGCTTGCATGGTATTCCAGGTAAGTAGACTGTCGAGGGGTTGAGCGCCCTCGGAAATATAGATTAATGGGTGTCTTTCCATGGTGTAACTGTAAGCTGTGAGAACATGTATAGTATCTCGCGATAATCATGACTTTGGAGATAATGGACATCGATCCGTAAAATTTAATCACCTGCGTGGGGCCGTTGGAGGTTTATTGGGTCTGCTTCTTGCCTTCTGCTCAACTTCTGCGTGAGTACCGTCGATTTGATGCAGTTTTCGTGCGACTTGGCCAAAATTCGTCTCCCTTCTCAGAGTTCGTATTGGTTTTTATACAACACAATACGCCTCTTTGGCAAATATATGACATAAAGTGTTGGTCTGCGCATGCTGGTTCACTGGGGATGGGAAAATAAGCGCCGGTGTTACCCCTAATCTGATAAGATAAATTCACGTGATGCTTGACGTGGACAGCGCGTTGTCGTGTCGAAATGTGGCGAGGATTGCCAGATAATTCTGTGCTTACGCTACCGAGCCTTCCGCCCTCCACACACAATATCCTGCGCGATATGAGTCGACGCTGATCATTATTCTCCCCCCTATAATTCGAGCATATGGAACCCCAAAACAAGCTCTGTGCCCGGAAGGCCACCTGGCTAGCCTTCGGCCTCATTGCACTTGCAGCTAGTATCTCCTCGGCACAAGACACAACCCCTCAGGGATCCTATTCAGAAACCACCCATGTGAGTGCACTAGAAGCCCAACAAACTGTGTTTTTTAACGCGCGTTCAATTTTCGTCTTTCAGGCTATCTCTGCCGATGCGACCACTTCGAGCCTGCTTTCCACGCCGTCACTGGACACTACGGCAATTGTGACTAAACCGCCAACTGTGAGCTAAAGGAATGTGTGGCAACAAAATTAATATCTGAATAATATTTCTAGGATTCTCCTTCGCTGCAGCTTGAATTTGATCAAAGCGAAGGTATGATTCGTTTTGTAAATGCACCAAAAGTGTGTTCACCAGACTCAACGCGCAGCCGTACGTGCCTATAAACAGGCCGTTTCAACACTGTCAACGCTCAAGGCACACCCACCGCAACACACCTTTGATCCCGCTCTTGCTAATGGAAATGGTCATTCCAAATCAATATTCTCGTCCTTCTTACCAAATCTGCAAGGACAAGGCCCGATTGGCAGCGTCGTTCGCATCATTCTCAAACTCCATAATTCTGTCAATCGCATTACCAATGTCCTTAGTCCAGAAGGTCTGGGACTAGGCACAAAAAAGAAGGACGAGGAGTTGAGAGGAAAGGCTATAAAGGTTATTGACCTTCTGCAACATTCGGCAGAGCTGGGCAACATGGATGCTTTGTTCGCTCTTGGCCAGGTGTCACTGGTGAGTACTTGTCTACTGGATCGTTATAACTGTTTAATCCGCTATCAGTTCCCTCCTACGTCACACTTTCCAGCAGACCCCCAGCTGGCCTATAATTCATTTTTGCTACATGCCTCCCGGACAGGAAACGCAACATCTCAGTCATATACTGCGTTCTTCCAAGCTACAGGCTACAAAGGAATCATACCCGTGGACCAAGGCAAAGCTCAACTATACGCCACATTCGCGGCCAACGGAGGGGACAAAGGCGCGCAAATGACACTGGGATATCGCTACTGGACCGGCATCGGTACCGCAGAAAATTGCGAAAGCGCATTATCCTGGTATGGAAGCGCTGCTGAGCAAGGTACATCGGGTTCTTTCATATTCCACGAGAAAATGCTGATGCCATTTCGTCATTGAAGCCATGGCCAAGTTCGGGTCCGGTCCTCCAGGAGGTCGCACGTTACCGCAGACTGCAACGAGGCTTTCTGACCTCGCGGGTGGTATCTTTGGGCCTGGCGCGAGCGTCGCGTCAACAGGTCCCAACAGCCAGCGGCCTGCAATCAAAGCAGGTGTAGCTCGTGCTGCGGGGGAGACATGGGAAGACGTGTTGGAATATTACCTGGTAGATTTTTCCAAGCGGTATTCACTCGCAACCCGCTTACCTTTCTTTACAGTTCAACGCCGAGCGTGGTGAGATCGACTTCGCATTCCGCTTGGGAAAGATATTCTACCAGGGCAGCATTTACGCCACTCCTGGCGGGATCGCTTCTGGAAGCGAAGGCGTCGGGGCCATTCCACGTAATTTCAGATCAGCTCGCAGGTACTTCCTCCTCATTGCACGGCAAGTGTGGCCACACGATCCCCCGAACGTCATACAGACGAAGGACGAAAACAAGCCCGTCGGATTCGCAGCCGCCAGCGCCGGTTATCTCGGACGCATGTACCTGCGTGGGGAAGGCGTGAAGGTCGATTATGCCGTAGCCAGGGCATGGTTTGAAAGAGGGGCGGAGCACGGCGATCGGGAGGCGCATAATGGGCTCGGCATCATGTATCGCGATGGACTTGGGGTCAAAAGCGACCTTGCAAAGTCGTTAGCGCATTTCAACGTTGCTGCTGGCCAGGAACTTGCAGAAGCACAGGTTAACATTGGAAAATACCACTACTGTGAGTTCTATGTTCTACCCTCAGAGAACAATTTTGTTCAATGTGTGCTTGTTCAATGTCTGCCGAACTAGACCGCGGTGAACTGGCCCTTGCAACAACCTACTTCGAGACAGCAGTCCGGAATGGCTCTCCGTTTGAAGCGTACTACTATCTAGGAGAAATGCATTCCGCGCAGGCCTCCAACATACATGTTCCATCACATATTGCCTCGAGCTCTTGTGCGATGGCGGTCTCTTTCTACAAACTTGTCGCGGAGCGTGGCGTGTGGGACGATGATCTGTTGCGCGACGCTGAGATAGCATGGATGTCTGCAACTGACCAGGGCAAGGAGCTCGCCATGTTAAAATGGTGGATAGCCGCTGAGCGGGGGTATGAAATTGCGCAAAATAATTTGGCTTATGTATTGGATCAAGGTATGCTCTGTACCTATTTTTTCTATCCATGCCATTCTCATGTTTTTTTACGAATTTCGATTTTAAGACAAAAGTATATTGCGCCTGACAAGATTCTCACCGACAACAATCTCAGTTGACAATGCAAAACTTGCGTTGACACAATGGATCCGCGCGGCTGCTCAACGAAATATCGATGCCCTTGTCAAAGTGGGCGATTACTACTATCACGGTCTAGGTGTTGCAGAGGAACCAGAGCAATCTCGTTTAGAGAAAGCTGCAAGGTATTACCAATCTGCGTCAGACACGCAGCTCAGTGCGCTCGCTATGTGGAATCTCGGATGGATGTACGAAAATGGGGTCGGTGTGCCGCAAGTATGAGCTTCTATTCACTGTCATAATCAACAATGACTGAACCGGGTAAATCCAGGATTTCCATCTTGCAAAGCGGCATTACGATTCCGCTCTCGACACCAATTCGGAGGCATATCTTCCTGTAACTTTGTCCCTTGGGAAGCTGTACGCACGGAGCTTCTGGCATACTCTAACAGGAGGCACCGGCGGCCTTAACCTTTGGGGCCCTGACGAGGAGGAAATCAGTACGTTCATCGGATATTTTAAATACTTTCGAATATTGACATTCTACTTAGTTGTCAAGCCTCGTGGGCGCCAGATCGACGAGAAGAAGGAAAATGTCGGTATTGAGGAACATGCTCAAGAAGACGATCAAATGCTCGAGGAAGAAGATGGCCCGTGGTACTTCGGCAAGGCTAAGGAGGAGTTTAATAAACGACGCGATGGACAGGCCATGGATGGACGGCGAAGAGATGATGAGGACCCAATTCAAGTAGGATTCGTTCGTTTGAGTACCATCTCCGTGAGCTAATGTTTGTCCTTACCCACAGTGGGCAAGAGACCGGCGCGATGCCGATCGGGAGCGCGAAGGCGACTTCGGGCCCGAGGACTACTTCGATGGCACGATGCGGGGCAACCGCGACGACGCAGAAATTGACGAATTCGGTGAGACGATGGTTCTCGTGCTCCTCTGTCTGGTGATCTCGGTCCTGCTCTACATCCGGACGCGCATCGTAGAGCGGATGCGGAGGGACGTTCGCGAGCAAGAGGGGCAGGGTGCGAATGGACAGAACGCTGCGCAGAATGGGAATGGAGGACTGTTCCCGCCGCCAGGCGATCCTGCGCGGAACGAGTGGGCCATCCTCCGGTAACTTTGCGGGGGTGTAATACGTTGCATTGTGTAAATAATATTTCATCTGAATACATCTAGAAATACAGGATGGAAGCGGTGAGCTAGCATCGGCCAGCACCAAGCTCCGTGCTCCAAGACAATATTTTGGGAGGTTAAGGTGCAGTTTGGTGGCGGACTTGACCGGGTATTTGTCAGTGATTGTTGGACACGTGGTTGAGGAGGCGCTGGCCTTGGAGCGAAATCTCGGACGCGCTGCCACCACTGCCTACTCCCCTGGACGGATTTTCTTGCCACACCACCCAGCTGCCATTACTTTCGCTTTCTCTATTTTAAATTATTTTGTACATATACCGCACCCCCTCACCTCCAATGGCGTTTGACTTTGGGTCCCTGGCCACCCCGATCCGCGAAATCCTCTCTGCACCCGGCACGGATTTGTCGACTATCAGCGCGAAGCGCGTCCGGCGCCAACTGGTCGAGCTCGTCCCGTCGCTGACACCCGAGTTCCTGCGGGACAACAAGGACGAGGTCGACGCCGTCATCGCGGGCGTCTTCGAGCAGGTGAGCGGGGGAGAGGGCGCCGAGGCGGTCGCGGAGGAGACGCCGGCAAAGTCGCGCAAGCGCAAGCAGGAGCCGGACGACGACGACGAGGTCCCCGACGAAGAGGACGATGAGGAGGCGGCAGCGAGCTCACCCCCGCCGAAGAAGGCGAAGAAGGCCAAAAATGGCCGCGAGCTCAGCGACGCTGCGCTGGCGCGGAAGCTTTCCAGCGAAATCAACGGCCGCTCCACGCGCACGGGAACGAAAGGCCGTGGAGGGGCGGCCACGCCGAAGAAGGGCGCGCGCGCAAAGAAGAGCGCGGCGACTATTGAATCGGACGACGACAGTGACTCTGGTCCGAAAAAGAAATCCAAAAGGGCGGCGGGGTCGACCGGCGCCAAGGGGGGCTTTGCGAAGGAGTTCGCGCTGAGGTGAGGCATTATGCGCTGCAGTACAGCCAAAGACATTTCATTCATCGACGGTCCGTTCCCGCAGCGAGCCGCTAGCCGCCGTGCTCCAAGTCGACAAGCTTTCGCGGCCACAGGTCGTGAAGCAACTCTGGGTCTATATCAAAGGACACGAGCTCCAGAACCCAGAAAACAAGCGCGAGATCCTGTGCGACGTGAATTTACGCGCTGTGTTTGGCGTTGACAAGATCGACATGTTCAAAATGAACAAGGTTCTCGGACAGTGAGTTATGCCTTTCTTCAACCGAGGCGGTTATTTTAATCGCTGTTAGACATTTACACGAAAATGAGTGATTTGAATCAGGCTCTTACTCTAACGTTAGGCAAATGAAGCTGCCTATCTTGTAGAGCTCTGATCTTGGACTGTCATCAAAAATGTTGCACATCTCCTTCTCATATTCCTCCCTTTCTGTGTTTTCCAAATTAGCTAATCTCACGTTGTCCACTGTACTTTTAATCTGATCCAAGACTTAGCCTGTACATTCATTAGGGAATTGACATCCTCGAGATCGTATATACTGTTAAGGATATATGTCCTACCATTCATTCACTCAGATAAATAATCCTTTTTTGGTTGGCGAGTACATGGAGCAAGCACTTAAATTCACACATCACCTGGTAATTTACATTTACATTGTTTCAGAGACTTTGTGCATACTATTATACAAATGTACACATGAACATACCTTGACTACTTCAAGGTATTAAGAGGTACAGATCAGAAGAAACACGAAAAGAGTAACAGCTGCGCGGGTGTATGATGCAAACATTTACAGAAAGTATTGACAGTAGTCACAGTACCCGGAGCGAAATCCTGGCCAAAAGCTTCATAACATACAGCCGCCATCGGCTTTGGAATTACAAGGCGGACATATCAGGCGCAGGGGGGAATCCTGCTCGACAAAGCTTGTACAAGCTCTCCGGTTGCGCGGGAGGATTGCTCTTGTTCTTCAACTTTGCAACACGCACGCAGGACTCAGGTACTTTTAGATAGTGTCGACGGAAGGCGTCCGGACGGGACAGTACCTCATAGCAGCTGGGGCACGTCAGCTTGCGCTGATCCTCCGGGGTCTTCTCTTGATGCTTGTGCGTTATATGCCGCTTCATGTCAAATTGGCGCTTGAAAGTCCGCTCACGCTTTTTGGGACAATAAGGGCAGCGGAACGGCCCTTCCTCCTTCTTCCTGCCCCGTTGGGGCGAGAGAGAGGATGTATCGTCTGATGGAAGGGCGGGCGCGGGGCCCGTCATGTCTTCGTCGTCTTCGTCTCTGGAAGGCCCCAAAACCACTATATCCGGGATGGACTCGGGGCTCTCCAGCGGCGTGGGTGGGCGCTGCGAGTCCATTACAGTATCGAGAATCTGTTGCGCGGAAGTCGTTGTTCTCGTCAGGGGGGGAAGCAGTACCACCGCCTCTTGCAATGCAATGTCTGACACGGCAGGCTCCTCTTCCTGGATTACTGTCTCGGGCACGATGGGGGAGCGGTCGGCCTGGATATCCAAAGTTGCCTGCGTCATCGCGATTAGTTCTTCTTCATCCTGCATTAGGTCACCCATTTTACGGGAAGTCTCTGCAGGAGGTGTTATGGGAGATAATTCATGAGGGAAGATGAGCGGAGACCAATTGCTAGGTGTCGAGGGAGCCGAACGGTCTGAATCGACAAGTGAAGAAGTGGCGTGCCCAGCGTTTCTGCGCGGTTGTAAGGAATTGATGAAAGAAGAGAACTCGGCGTAAACTTCGCTCTATTATAGACAATCATCAATTATGAGTGTGCCATGGACATACACAGCCAGCTTGGAGAGCATTTGCAAAGTACCGCTACTCACACATGGGCGTCCGAGTATGCTTGAGGTAACACTCCTCTGGTACACGTCCTTCGCCCGATGGAGGCTGGGCAGTATCCCAGACCGGGGCATTGTCTCCAACCGCACCGCCATTCTTCAGCTAAGGGAATGGGAGGGGTACGGGTGTTGGTATTGCGCAGGAGGGGACATCTTGAATCAATGGCCCCTTACTGTTGTTTGATGTATCGGTCTGTGGGCGCGGATATCAAAGATAATGACTATTTGGGATCTTGCGGGGATGTCCGCAAGGCGCGGGAACAGACAGATACCCGAACGACTTTCACCCCGCAGTTCCAAACAGATAGGATCTACTATAAACTTACTCAATGTCAATAGAGCCTTTATTTTTACAAAAACGTCATATTAATAAATAGACTCGAAAGTCAGTTCCCTATAATTGGCTTGAAGTTTTCAGGATAAATGTCGTAAGACAGGCATACACTTCATTTCCAAATTGAAATCACGTCGAACAGAAGGGACGATCGAAAAAAGACTCTCCAGTTATGTTTTCTAAGCTCGTCGGACTGGTGACGCTTCACCAACAATAGACTCTGCGTTCGAACCTAGAGCTTGATATCTGCACACGATCACACACGATGTGTACACCTGTGTTGAAATAGTAAGACAGACGTGGGACAGAGAGCGCTATATGCACGCATGCTCTAAGCAATGGCTATGCTGGATCCCATATTCTTGGAAAGTTCTGGAACTCTAAGCACATAATATTCTCAGGATCAGAGTTCTCCTACAAACCCGGTATCTCGAGCCGTCAATGCCAAACGTGGGTTCAATGTCAGCTGGTAGTACGCTTTCAAGAATATACTTGAGCCTCATTTTTCACGTCACTTACTTCGACTGATGTTTCGTAAAATTTCATCGGTCGGTGGGTTCTCCGAGTCTGCGACTGTTATTTCATCAAGCAGCTACGTCAGCAGCCCGAGAATAACGGGGACCAGGTAATACAGTCGAAACCGAGAACTTGAACCTGAAAGGATCTTTAACAATAGCATGGAGAAGAAAAGGTTTTGTACTTGACCTTGGTGGTAGGGATCATCGCCGTGCGGCTTTTCATTTCCGCGCTTCCTTCCGATGGAGCAGACCACGGTTAATCTGCAATTTTTGAGATAGATAGGGGCGAGACTCGTCATATTTTGGATGACGCGATCTAAAAATCCACCTCTTTTTATCAGACCAAAGTCTCAAGGATGAAAGCACAAGGGTGCACGAGAATTTCAAGCCTCAGGTCTCGAAATAATATAAATGTCCTTATTTTCTGGCCATTGACTTCAATGCATATCCCGCTCAGCAGCCATATCTGTCTTCAGGTTTGTAGGAGGACGAGTCGACGACAAATTTGATCATTAACGGCATTTCGTTTCGGGGGGATTGTATTGGCTGATGTCGCGCCAAGAATGATCTCGGGCACAAGCCATTCGGATATACCTGCAAAAGGAACATAGATTACCGCTTCAAGAAGGGGATGGTTGCGGCATTTACGCATTCGGAGTTTAAAGGTTGTCGGTAATATGGGCTTAAAGAGTCTTTACTCTCTACAATACAGGGAGACTTAAGTCAACCGGTAAAAGACGGAAAGTCGGCATTGGGCAAGCATATGTATTCGATGACATTTGAGACTACTGCCGCCAGCATAAAGGTCTGTCCTAGTACTCGAGTCAATAAGCTAATAGACTGATATGGACATTTTAGGGTGTTCTCAAAAGGATCATATTTGTGTGTTCAGCTACAGTTTGGACTATGGTGATTGATATAAAATCAACAAAAGGTCATCAAATTCATTGGTCAACAAATGGCCAAAATAATACATTAAGAACCGAGTGAGTTACAAGAGCCCACTGGTACTCAGGTCGAGTACGACGCATGATTAGAATCAAGTATGTCCGAATATACGGGTCGGTTTGTACGGCTCTTCTAGATATTTTATCTCCTCTTCAGTCAGCTTGACACTGGCTCCGGCTAAAAGGTAGTTCAATTATACATTGCCGGCATGCCACAATACAATGACAGTGCGCACCGATAATATCTTCCAGGTTTTTCAGATTCGTGGTACCGACAATGGGAGCAGTGACACCTAAACATCATCGGAGTGAGCAAGTGTAACATATCACTTGTAGTGCTCATCACCATCTTTAGACAAGATCCAGGCAATGCTAACTTGGGCCATGCTGATACCTCGCTTCTTTGCGACTTCCTCCACTCTGGCGACACGGGTCAGTTGCACGTACTTACACATGAGATATTTCTTATGGAAATTACCTCCCCAAGATTTCCTCGGTCCCTGGACCTGTGTATCCAGAGATGGCCCTGTGGATTTGATTTATGAACAAGTAGTCTCGTTGGATGTAATACGCCTGTTCTCACCAATCTGTCTGCCCGCGCGTGGTTTTCTCTGTGAGCGGGCGCGTAGCAAGGCCACGGGCAAGTGGGGACCATGGGATTGAACCCACGCCGAAATGCTACAAATGGTGAAGTCAGAATTGTAAAGGAAGTACATAGGCAGACAGACCTTCAGCGTCGGGAATACTTCTCGCTCTTCCTCTCGATATATAACGTTATAGTGATTTTGCATAGAGATGAAAGGTGTGAGCTTGTTGTTGATAGCATAATCTGTTCACTGTTGTCAGATGGCAAATCGTACACCGTCGGCGGATAATGTGCGTACTTTGCATAGCAGAGACTGAGGAATATCGTATTAAGTAGATATTCATATTGAGATACTTACGCATAAAGCTTACATTGATAAGCATAGCATGAGCTCATGCCGATGTATCGCACATATCCTGCTTTGACAACATCGTGCAAGGCTTGCATCTATATATTTTTAATTTAGTCTTGTCGAAGAGTAAAATGAAGGATGTATGTCTTACCGTTTCCTCAATAGGCGTCTCGTAATCAAATCGATGGCCTGCGTAAAATTTGTGACCTGTCAGCGAGTAAATCCAGTCAACAAACAATCGTCTGACATTGCAATAAGTCGACGTAGTCGAGCTGCAAGCGCTCTAAGCTGTGCTTAATAGATTCAAAGATGTGCTACCAAAGAACACGGGAGAGATTATTGAAGGCTGGGACAAGCGTGGAAACAGGCAAACCTTGCGGCTGAGGCCATGCTGGTTGACGTAACCGGCGTTGTCAGGATTAGCGCCAGGACCAATGAATCTTGTCTTGTAGTCGCGGGCAACGGTACCATGAAGCTGGATACCAGAACATGAGAATGCATTCACGGATATGAAAGGATTTAATGCGGTAACATACCTTGGTCATGACCACGATCTCATCGCGGGGGAGCTTCAATTCCTTGATAGCTTTACCCAAGATGATCTCCGAAAGGCCATTGGAATACACCTAACAATTGCCGTGTCAAGAACAAGATGATTGAAAGAGGCTACGACAAAACACGGACATTGGCGGTGTCGAAGGACTGGATGCCAGCCTCATACCTAATAGACGTTGATGAGATACCTGACGCGTATATGCACTGATCAGTACTCACGCGACTTTAATGTGTTTGATAGCCTCTTCTTCGCCTAAAACCCAATCTTGCCACTCCGTCGATCCATACTGCATAGTCCCGAGGATAATCTTGGAGACCTTGAGGCCCGAGTTCCCGAGACGAACTGCCAAGTATACATCAGTGAGATCGAGTCAAATAAATGACTGACAAGCGGAATAGATACCATAGGGAAATTTTGCAGGCGCTGGGGCGGTGGAACTGGCGTCAGACATCGATGGCTACTGGGACGAGTGGTCACTGATAGCGTGGTGAGCTGGGAAGCCCTTGCGCTCCCATGGTCTTATACTTATACTGTTTCAGTCAAAGACACGGAAAGATATCCGGCATTCTATTTACCAGTTTATGATGACATGTTAAAGAGGATTGCGTGACGATTCACCGATAAGCAGGGCTTTGCCGCTCGATTTCGTTCACTGTCCGAAGTCTGTGTCGTAATCAAATCGTAATTTTCAAGTACGGACCCTTGATTTCGTTCGTTCGTGAGAAATAGAGGCGGAAGGTATGCCCCGTATTCGATATGATATACGTGAGCGTTTATTGGAACAAATGATGGTGTATTTGACTGAAATTTGAGCCAGATGGAAAGGGATGATCGATGTCGACGAGGGAGTAAGCGGGAAGTAAAGCGGATGCCGCCGGACCGACGGGTGAGAACAAATGCCGGGCTGACGCGAACACCGTTGCCGGCAAGTTGGAGTCATTTTGCGATGCTCTCGTTGCGTTCTCCCTCTACTTCATCATCTCCAAACGGCCCATAAACTCGGCATCCTTAAGCGGTTTGAAACAAATCGACTGGAGGACACAAGAAGGACAATCGCCGCAACCCCTGATTGAAGATATGGGACCCACAGAGGGACCCACTGACCAGGCAGCGCTTAGTATACTGCAAGTGACATCTATCTTGCATCTCTCTCATCTTTCTCGAAAAGCGCTGTCAACTTTCAAGCTCTATTTGTTTCGCGATGATTTTGTGGGCAATGGATAAGTAGGTCTATTCTCAAGCTCCCATCATTGTCAACCACATGCACATCCTACCTCATTGATATTTCTCGCGCAGGCCTGCGATTATCCCGTTTGAACGCCGTCGGCTTGACATATACAACAGTATAGTCAAAGTCCAATTATTTCAATTGAGATGGTACGTGACTTTCTGACACCCGCGTTCAAATAATTGTGATTGTGATACTTTTAGTAAGTATTTTGTTGTTCGCATAGGCGATTTTCAGGGCCGTGAAATAGCCACAGCGTTCAGGATGAACACCTACCGCGGCATCCGTGAGTACAAGGACAACACTCACCTGTTCAAAATGTAATCTCATCAGTTTTGTATTTGTTCGGAGTTCATACTATTTTTGTGAACACTCGGATTGTTCTCCTTATAACCCGACCGTGTGGTGGATTCCGTTCATATAGCAGCGCCGACTTTCCTCCATTTCCAAGAGAACCCATTGTCTTTGTCCCCTTTGATCCGTTTGACAGAGAATCTAGCGCAGGCTTTTCCTATTATCCACGGTTGTAACCCGGGACAGTCATCTAATAATCACGACTACACGCAAAAAATGATTGTTGCGCCTTCTCATCAACGGCGACACGCCTTTGTTATAAAAGCCTCAGCGGCGCCACACATATCGAAGATCGACGCCCAATTGCCTACGCGCGGTCCTCCCACCGGGATGTATTTCCCCCTTTCTCACCTTCCGCTGGAGCTGGCTCTCGAGATTATCCGCCTGGCCGCGCTCCCCAGCATCCAGTCCCGCAACGGCTCCCCCCACGCTATCTACGCGCCCGCCCGCGCCCTCGCCCTCGTGTCGCACAGCGTGCGCCAGGTCGCCATGCCGCACCTCCTCCACACCGTCGTCTTCAGCACGCAGGACGCGCTCGACCTCTTCGTACGCGCGCTCGCCCTCCAGCGGACACTCGCCGCCACGCGCTCGCGCCTGCGGTTCGACTACGCCGCGCACGTGCGCCGCATCTGGGCGACGCGCTGCTGGGCGCCGCTCGTGCAGCAGCCCGCGAGCGCGTACACGACATACGGCGTGCTCTACCCGTTGCTCGCGCGCACGCGGTGCGTCGGGCTGCACGCGGACGCGCTGCACCTCCTGCACGACGCCGTCGGCGGCGGGCGCGCGAGCACGCTCCCCGCGTGGGCGTGCCGCCACGCGGTGCTCGCGGGGCACGAGCTGCGCTGGAACTCGCTTTTCGGGACGGCGCCGGGCGCGCACTTCCTCGCGCAGCTCACGCACCTCACGCTGTGGAGCAACGGCGTGGCTGGCCCAGCGGGCGGGCGGGTCCCCGGGTGGGTGCAGCGCGTGCCGCTTGAGGGCATGCCTGCGCTCACGCATCTCGCGTTCAGCCTAGTCTCCTATAACCCGACCAAGACATCGCTTCTTGTGTACCTTCTCCCCGCGGCGCTACATGGCTCGCAGGCGGGTGGCAGCACATTCCGCAAGTGGATCGCGAGCGACAACCCGCTGGAATATGGATTCATTATCGAACGCCATGTCGACCCATGGATGTCGGAGGACTTTGCTTGGGAAAATGCGTTTGCGGGGGGTGAGGATGACGTATGGGATCAGGCGAGACAATAGGATGATCTGCTGGGTATTATCCCGAACAGAAATTAGCGCGCTATGCAAGTACTTACACACGCGACAATTGCACCGTTGTTTTAGGATTATCAATGAAAATGTTCTATTTCTTGATAAAGAAGCAGAAAGTGCGTATGAGGCGGATGTATGCGGGGTTAGACTATGTGATGTGGTGTAAGGGAAATTGCGAAGAATATACTTTGTACAACAAGTGTGTGAAAGGCGAGGAGGAAATGCTGTATCAGAAGTGAAAACGAAAGCTAAATCCAAAGCAGGGAACCCAGAGAGCATATAAGAAGAAAGGCATGGAGTTAGTTCAGCGATTGCAGCTTCATCCACTCCTTGTCGTTCGCATTGAAGTCGACTCCCTTCTTCTTCCACCATTCACGGGCAGCGTCTCCTGGGATAATCGATTCTTCGAGTGCTTCCTCTATGTCACACATTCGGTACTGGATTGCCAGCCCTGACTTGTCCCACCATTCCAGCACCTCAGGCCTGTTATGCCGTGTGGCACCGGTAAGCGCCTCCTGGTCAAAGACAAGGGTAAGCCCGCTGCCCAACCACCACTGCAGCACATCGACTTTGCCGTGACAGCTTGCATGCTGCAGGGCGTGCCTGTCGTATTTCGGCTCGAGCTGCGAGCGTGCCCACCACTCGAGCACCTCGACGTTCCCCGCGGTGCTCGCCATATCCATGACCCGCCCGATCTTGAGCGGCAGCCCACGCACCTTGTGCTGCCGCTTCCACCAGTCGAGGACGGCCATCTGGTTCTTGGCACTGGCGTACTCCAGCGCAGCTTCCGTATACTCGAACGAGTGCCCGCAGTTAAGCCACCAGTCCAGTGAATCGACATGGCCGTTCCGGGACGCGCGATCGACGGCCTCCGCGACGGAGCCGCGTTTCGGCGGCGGGATGAGATCCGGGTGCTGCTCGAAGCCGTGTTTCCACCATGACAGGATATTGAGGCGGCCGTGCCGCGAAGCCTTGATGGGGATGAGGTCGTCCTCGAACACGTCGAGGAACATTTTGTGGTGCTGCGAGAGGAAGTACTCGAGCACATTGACGTAGCCGAAGCGGATCGCGAGCGTGGCGCCTATTTTGGTGAGCGGGTTCTCGGTGCCCGGCTTCGCGCTGCGGATAAGCGGTAGGTGCGCGGTGAGTACTGCGCGGTCGGTGCACGTTGCGCGGGCCCACTCCGAGGGCTGGGCCAATGACGTCGGAATGCCGACGGCCTGCGCAAGCTCCCAGTCGCCGACGTGCTCCATGATGTCGATGAGAATTTCGACCGGGAGATCTGGGGTCATAGACTGCCGGTGGCTTGCTGTGAGTGTGGGGGATGATGTGGAGGCGTGATCGAGGACGGCGGGAAAATGATATGTGTGGAGGTCATGGTTTGAAAGGCGCGAGGCCAATTCCAAGTCGGTGCCGATGGTTGGCAGGTTGCGGACTTTGAGAAAGAGAACAAGTTCCGAGTGTGTGAGCCGCTGATATGCCTTGTGAACCTGCGCCAACGGGGACGCCTCTGCCTGCTGAACGTGCGGCTGTCAACGGCGGGGGCAAAGAATGCAGCTGGGAGCTAAATCGCACCATCATTATATTGTATCGCAGACGTATGTCTCGGGGAACGGGATTATGGGATGAGCGGGGGACGAGAGGACGGAGTGCAGAGAGCTGCAAGACGGAAGAGACAGAGATGCATTTGTTCTGCCTCGAGCCTCTCGGCTGCACGTGCTCCAAATTGCCTCCGTCCCTTCCTCTTCTGACGTCTAGACTTCATCGACGACTCACAATGCCTTCTTAATCCAAGTTATTACAAACTTAAACGCACGTTAGGGGCCAGGCTTCCCCCAAAATAGTGTTTTTCTTCTCAATGGATAACTCGTAGTCTGTGCATATGTCCAACCAGCTCCTCCCATGAATCCAAGTCCACCTCCACAAACTTTGCGTCTTCGTCGAACGTCGCCTGCAGGAAAACCGCCGCCGAGGTGTTCAGCAGCCCGAATTTGCTCTTCATGTACATGAGCGCGCTCTGCGGCACGTTTCAGCCGTCAACATTCAGCGTGGAGGACCCCTACACTCACCCTTCCGTTCATCGCCGACAGCCGCCCTCTGCCAACCGCCATGACCCTGTTCGTATATTCCACCATGATCGGCTTCTTGTTGGGCCGATTGGCATTCGCGGTGAGCGCCTCCAACACCTCCCCAATCCCCGCTGCGAACATGTTGCTGGAGTGCCGTAGATCAGCGACGGAGTCGCTGTGCGCCGAGTGCACTGGGGACTCTCTGGAGGTCATGACGCGGATGCTTGACGTGTGTGAGCGGGTGGATGTAGACGAAATCGACATAACCGTCTGTGTTTTGGTTGCGGGCTCCAGATCTGGCAGGGGGCTGGATCACGCCGCCGTCGCCGACTTTTGTACAGAACCCAATCTCAGATCTAGATAGGTGCTTATAGCCTGCGCGCACGCACGGGATTTCTCCTTGGGCCGCATCATCTGCTCGTCTGCTGATCTGTCCTGCGTGTTCCTCTGGCCATTTGCAGAAATATTCGCTGACATCGGTGGGCGTCGCAGACATACATACGCGCAAGTGACGTTTAGACGTTGATGGGCAGTCTCAGGCAGCCTCCTGAGGGATACTCTGAGGCACGCCGGTACCAGTCTCTGCATTTTGCAGATAACACGCACCACGCTTGACCGCAATTCTTATCTACAGACCATCGAAGGCGACAACAGCACCGATCAGACGCACGAAATGAGCATATAATGATATTCAGACTTCTATTAGCCCCTCAAAAGACCATGGACATAACATTTCACTTTTTTACTCAGGTCGTCCATAGACTTCAACAACCTTCCCCGGTCAGTTCTAGCCTCCCTTTTGGGACACTCAATCTGACCACCTTTGACATCCATTCAGATTCCTCCCTGCCAAGCAGACCTTATCCCAATCTTACCCACAAGTAAATTCGAACCCACTCGCAGATCACCTACTTTGCCACACACCTTAGCGCCGCTGAGCGCCCATATACTCCACGGCTGCAATTCGAGGCAAGTTCTCGGCGTGTGCTGCTCCGTTCCATGTATGATCTTCGCATAATCGAGCTTCTGGATTTGCCGCGGTGCTCATATTTTAAATAGAACATCAGACTATTGCCCACGGCCTGATCTCACTGAAGTCTGACAAAGACGAAGTACCGACGAATCAAATATCTATCCCATCCAACAGGCACTTATTTTTATCGACATAAGGATGTGCTTGGCGCCTGTCACCCGCGCCGTGCTTTCGGTCGACTATGTAGGGGACAGACGTTTTTGTTCTTGGTCATCTCTGAAAGAAAAAGTATCAAAGAAGCAGCGGAGCGCTCAGCTCTCGAAGTGACATCTCAAGATATCAAATGAAGGATGCGCTCTTCAGCTCTGGTGTTTATCATTGATCTTGGCAGGGAATCGTTTACAATGACGACCTCGGTGTCGTCTGTCTGGGTAGTGCAGGTGAGTGATATAGGAAGCAAAGCTGGATGCATGCTGTTTCTCAGCGAACGCCACTGATGACTACACAAACCACAGAAGTCTGATGATCGTGATGTCGTTGCGAGTCGTCTGTAGGATACTTCATTAATGGTGTGTGTGTATTGTTGCAACTGCGAAAGCAGAAAATGTGTTGATCATAATGTTGCTAGATCCAAGTATGTTTTCTGATATCGGATGTACAGTTCCGTTGTTCATCACCTGGGCGAGACCGCTACTTCGACCCCAGTACCTGTCAAAGGAAGCGACAATGAAATCAGCTTCACGGTGGTGGGCATTAATCTGGGACGACGTCACCTATATGTCGCAAGAATTGCTGAAAGTTCACGAACAAATCGTCGGTCTCGGTGAGCTCATAATGCCTGCACAGAGTCTTTGCCGAGTCCACTAAAAACATCTGGATCAGCCTCACACAAACATTAGCCGTAGTGGAATACTACTTACAATCATACCCGAATAGACAGCGTGCGTTTGGCGGGTAATACGGGCTTCTAATCCCCCCTGGCGTCAAGATTGCAGAGAGTGGGTCGTCGATGTTCGTGCTTCCGATGAACGAGTTGGACATTCGGGCTTGGCTGAAAATCGCTCATTCAGTTCAAGACCCGAAGCGCAATAATATCCTAAAGCTTTTAGCTCAAGCACTCACGAGTTCTGGAGCGATATCTTGATCCCTTCTACCTGCCGCTTGCTCTCGTCCAGCTGCGCCTGCAGGCTTTCCGGGAGGTGCTCGCTGATCTGGATGTCAACTTGCTCTCTGACCTGTTTAATCGCTTCTTCTCTGATAAAATCTGTCCAGTCTGTTGACTGGCTTCTGCTCGAAAGTTAGATGAAAACATGTCGACTGGAGGGATTCGCTCATAAATACCTCATGGAGTCTTCGACCTGTTGCTTGACATCGCTTTCTAGTCTCGACTTGAGCTCGCTAAGCTCGTTATTCATGTTCCAGCTGTGTCTGTCTATCTCGTCGTTTAATGCTCGGACCTCTTCTTGTGTTGTGCGCTAGACGACAAAACGATACATTCAATTGAATGTCCAGCGTGGCTAGAATAAAAAAACGCACAGGCTCCGTAGGAAAAGCGTTAAATTGATCCGTCTGTTCCTGGAGCAACGCAAAGCCTTCGTTTCTGATGAACGGCACACCAATTTACCAAGTGTAGGCGCAAATAAGATAGGGACCTACAAGTATCCCCATGTAATTGCAATCTCTGCCATTGCTTGCCGCATGAGCTCGGCGGGATTTTCTTCTTCCATCTCGATGGGTGTTGTAGGCGCGGTGGACGGGTTCGTATGTACGCTTCCGTCAGTCTTCACGGACGACATCAAGTTCACAAGATAATTAATGTTTAGCGAAGGAGATCGAGCGCAGGATATAAGCTGCAGGGACTACACCTCGCAGCTACCTCATGTCTAGCTTGCCGTAGACGCGTGTCCACATAATCTTGTAACTTCGTGATAAATAAAAACTTCAAGAAATACGTAAATAGATGTGTGAAAAGAGGTTTCATGTACACTAAGTGCAGGTGTGCACGTTTATATCATTAATACAAAGAGGTCCGTGGCCGGTTTTCCTTATTAGTTTGGCTTCATGTCGTCTTATCAGCCGTCGCAAGACACGGAGGAGGCGCTATAGTTTCTGCCTCACCTTGACCGGCTCGCTCTTGAACTCGAGAACGAGATCCTTGCCCATGCCCGTCGTCAGGAAATCGCGCAGATTCATCAGCGCGCGCACCTCCATCTTGCGCTGCGTGTCCCGGCTCTCCGTACCCATGTGCGGGAGAAGCGTCACCTGCGGGAAGTCGAAGAAGCGCGGGTTGACCTCCGGCTCGTTCGGGAACACGTCCAGGCCGGCGGCGGCGATCTGTAAAATGAGCGCGTCAGTGTGAGTGACAGCGGCGTGCAAGAACAGCGGGACTAACGTGGCCGCCTTCGAGCGCCCTGATCAGCGCCGCCTCGTCGATGACCTTCCCGCGCGCGGTGTTGACGATGATCGCGCCTGGCTTCAGCGCCCTGATCATCTTCTCGCCAACCAGGCCCACCGTCTCCGCGCGCAATGGCACGTGGACGCTCAGCACGTCTGTCTGCGCGAGCATCGCGTCGACGTCCGCGAAGTACTCGCAGAACGCGGGCGCGTCGGGATTCCTGCTGCGCGAGTGGTAGATCACGCGCATCGGGAAGGCGTGGACGAGCTCCGCGAGGCGCCCGCCGATGCCCCCGAGCCCGAGGATCGCGAGCGTCTTCCCCGTGAGGTCGTGCGTGCGCGCGCTGATGCCTGCGGGCTTCCACTTGAGCTCGCGCACGGAGCGCTCCGCGTGCGCGTACTGCCGCATCGTCGAGAGGAGCAGGTACAGCGCCGTCGTCGCCGTGGCGTCATCTACAGCCCCCGGGGTGTTCGATAGGTAGATCCCTGTGAGTACCGCGCTTAATGAATTCCTGCCTGGGATCGCTATCAAAACTTGCACGGCGGCACGTACCGCGGGCCTTGCATGCATGCACGTCAACGGGGTCGTACCCCGCGCCGTTGTGCGCGATCCAGCGCACGGAAGACGGCAAGCCGTCGATGAGCGCCTTGTCGAAGATGCCGATGCGCTGCGCAGACTCGTTCTCTCTGTAGATCCCGACGGTGCTCTCGTACTTCCCGCCTGGGCCGAACTCCGCGAGGAAGCTTGCGCGATCCGGGGAGTCAACGTACTGCGGGCGTCAGCTGCGATGTTGCAGGAGCGCACGAAATTAGGCGCGTACTATCACTTCGGCGATATCTCCTAGCAGGCGCTTCACGTCGTCGTGCGCCCATACGATTTTGCCTAATCGCAGATGTTATCGAACATGCATTGATTAGACGGATGATCGGGGGGCTCACTGCATATCAATATCCGTGGTGCCATCTTGCGAAATAGTATATATAGGAGAAGGGGGTAGCAAGACGCTTAGTGGGTATTAATTAGGATTCAGCTGCGCCTTTTATTGTAAAAATGTCGCACAACAGATTCAGGGCGAAAGTAGTGAGGTGAAAGCAACTGAGCAACGAAGAGTGATATATGACAGTCAGCAGCAACCGGACTTGTGGTGCTGGGCCAATGCTGGGCCGGCGTTGAGTGTTTCTGCCAGCTCATCCGGACCGCGCCCCTCTCTTTGTGCCGGCCGGAGCTGTGTACAGAGAAGAGCCACATCATGAGATGCAAGGCGCCACCCCACCTGACTCTTCAGCGCACTCATCGAGACAGAACCCAGCAAAGATAATGGTACGGTGCACTATATATAGTATCTGACCCTGATGAAGCATAACGTAAAGATTGTAGACAGAGAGTTAGACCATGTCGCCCCATTCGCACGTACACTGCAGGATGGGGAATTGGAAGTCTTGTTTTCCCAAGGGTTTGATACGATGATAAAATTATTTCCCCATACTTTTCGAATGAACGAGACCACGAACGAGTGGTCAATTTTATTGATGATTGACCTTCAGATCTGAAAGTACTAGAGCAATACCCATACCCAATCAGATGACGTTTTTCTGTTAAACCTATTCACCCTTACTTTAGGAACTGTTCGTACAACGGACTTGATCTTTTTGCATTCATTAAGCGCATTTTCCGCTACCTCTGCATCAAGTACTCCAGATACGTGATACCTCGTCAAATACCTATATAGAGAACAATCACCAGCTGGAAAGTCACTTCAGAAGCACTCACGAACCTTAAACATGCCTCTTCCTTGAACTCTGTGTAGATTTTGCGGTTATATTTACGCTAAGAATTAGATGTGAGTGACTGATCTCCGCTTTAATCGAACATGACGAACTTCGTGTTCGCGAGCGAGCTCTTCGTACAGGTGGTTCTGATGGATTATGAAATGGTCGGCGAGGACATAGTACGAAACTCCAGCTAGATACATTTCGAAAAGACAGGCGGCTTTGTTACCGCCGTAGCCTACAAATCGTTCGTCACACCTGATATGAAGATTGTAGCAGACACCCGATGGTAGTTCAATAATTAATCGAACTCACCATGGCGGCCCATCCTTTTTGAATATAACGTAGGGTTCGTAAGCGGGTTGATATCGGGTCACCTTATACACTTCTCCTGGCGGTGCACCGTAAAAACGTTTGTAATCTGAAGCGTTGTGGCCAGGCGCCCAAGATGCATGGAACATCTCAACGCCTCGCTTCTCAACAAGCTGGAGCAGATCCTGGGGCAGATTGTTGAAAATAGATAAGAATATTAAGAAAAAGGACAAACAGCTTTTTTGGTAGGAAACGTCCTGTAATTCGTTCCCTCGTGAAAATCGGTGTACTGAAACGCGGGAATAACAAGAGCAGCACGCCCCGCATATAGTTTGTCGGAAATGGTCGAGCTTTGCTTAATAACAGAGCGGAAGTCGGTGCAAGGGTAGAAGTCAATGTCCAGCATCATCACAAAGTCAGTGCGCGCGAAAAGTCGAGCGATGTTGCGCCATGTATTGAACTGACGTTCAAAGACATCGACGACGAGGTGGACATCGACAAAGGTTGACATCAGTGGAGAGGAAGTGTACATATCATGCAAAGATTCTAGCACTTCCTGTACGTGTTCAGAGACGTCCTTGATGTGTACAGTGACAGAAATTGGGCCTGGGCGGGTTAACGCAATAGTCGAGCCAAGTAGAGCCAAAGAGCGAACCTCGATATTTTTCAACGAGGCGAGCAAAGACGTCGAAGCGATTGCTTGTGATAAGTGTCGTGATGGTGATGTCGGCGGCGGCAGGTGAGCCTTTGGCACGGTAGAAGAAGGGCGTGACTTTGGATGGGTGCATAGAAGTTGACATTGCCTTCGAGAGGACCTTAGATTCGTCAACGTAAATGGGTTGCAGATGCCCCAGACCATTCCGAAGAGTAAATTCGCTTGAAGTCCAGGAGAACATTGACTGTCGGCGAGCTTGCGTTGTGTTGCTTGTTAACGGAGGGATTACGGGCTGAGCAACACCAGTTTCCAGACCATGAAGCACGACACCAGAGTTAGAGACTGGGGAAGGTCTGGACACAAGAATTTCTAGGAAATCGAGGAGAAGAGAAGACAAGGGTGCGATAAAAAGTAAATTTGTCGTGTACAACACGCAACCGGCGACAAAAAGAAACGAGAGAACCTGGAGAACGACACGCAACTGCCGTAAGACAGAAAAACGAGGAAAGCCAGCCATCTCGTGGAAGATTTTTTGGTACGCCTAGTTTCCCTAGCTGAGTACGGTCGCGCGTCGGTACAGAGGTAGTGATCCTAGATGAAAGCTTCGTCGTTGGTCAAAGTGTAGTCGCCGGTAAGTCGCTGGATGATGGAACGAGTTTGTGAGTTCGAGTGGGAACAAATTATGTAACTTCACATCTCTGACCGTGTTGACTCCGAGTCAAGTCAGTCTCGGACTCGGTGAGGCAAGAGGTGCGGGATTTACTTCATCATTTCCAAATTGACATTTACATACACGATAAGGAATCGAACGCCAACGAGGCCCGTTCACTTCAAGCTTGGTGATGGGCTGCTGCTCAAGACTGCGTTGCTGCCGTCGTCACTTACTTGTCAACTATAATCTCGCTGGATTTGCTATATCCGATGACGAAAAATAAACGTTCTGCAAATTCCCCGAACGCACTTCCAGCACGCTCGGCCTCAAAACGGGGAGTTGAAGCTCTGTACCCAGACTTGTGGCTAGAAATTTTCTCCTATACCATCGATGTCGACTACGGCTTCTACGGAGACATTTCTTTGGCGAGAATTGCAGAGAGTGAAGCTACAAGTGAAATCGACAGGAGATCCTTGCGTTCCTCCGACAAGTCAATCGATCCCAGTCAACCCCTCCGAAGGATATTGCACACCTGCCGCTATTGGCGTGAAATCATGCGTTACACACCCCTTCTTTGGAGCCAAGTGATTGACTGTGGACGCATGGCGCCGATGTGGCTAAGTAGGGTTCTGCAATACGCGAACGATGCTCCTTTGGTTGTGCGCTGCTCACACTTGTGTCACACCGGACAAGCCGCCACCCAGAAACAAAGAGAACATACCTGCAATTTGAATTTGTTTGTCGTGCTCATTAGCAAAAATGAATTCAAAGAATTCCATGGAGACTTCCAGCATTTCTCTCTTTCACCTAGCACCATTGCAGCCCTCGTAGATCGTTTCCGACATCATATGCCACAGCTGACCGCATTATCACTCGACCTTGGTAACAATGTTCTGGCCGCGGAATTATTCGGTTCATCCCCGTTATCCCTATTTCAAGGCATCACCCCACCCAAATTGAAGAGAGTTACCTTTAGACACTGCCCAATCATATTGTATACGACGCAACCTTGGCAAAATATCACATACTTGTCAATATTTAACACCACTCATTTCGACTTCTCCCCTTTGTCTCTTTTGCAACAAACGCCTGTCTTGGAATATCTCGTTATGGGCATCCGTCGCTTTGCAAATCTAAGTAATGGGGCATTCTTTCCAGCACGAGGCAAGGTGAAATTACCTCGTCTTTCTCGAATTCAACTATCGGGGCCGCTAGAAATGTCCACATTGTTCTTGGGTTCTCTGGAGCCACCCTTCGTTTTGGCATCATTTACCTTCAACATCACTGAGCTTCACTCTAGTTTGATGACCCCAGATCTGTCTGCAATATTCCATGGGATCTCGTCTTCAGGCCGAAAAATTGTGCAAGCACCGAACACCATCCGTCTGGATTTTTCCAAAAACATTCCACGAATACAAGTTACTATCAATGATATGGGCTACAAATATTGTTTCCGCTGCGAAGAACCCGGGGGCGTCAGCGCTAGTAACACAATTCGCTTTTTGGAGACTGTCCGTCCATTTTTTCAAGCGTGCATCTGCCTCATCGTCGAAGCGGAAAAGCTTGTCACTGAGGTTAATGTACGAGATTACTACTCCGCCCTTCTTTTTCATCTTTTTCCCTGGTTTGTCAATTTACAAGTCGTGGTGCTTCGTGAAACAACATACTCACTGGTCCTGTCGATGCTCACCGATGTTGAGGCTCCCCATGTACGCGAGGTGATAATGCCCTTTGCGATCACCAAGGAGTTTGGGTATTTGGACGACATTTCGAGTTTCCTTGCGGACAGGAAGGAATCTGGGCAACCAATTTGCACGCTGAACTTTCCGTCGATTTACGGCAGCCATAAAAATACGAAGTCCAAGAAAAGAGTGAAGATGCTGAAGAAGTTGTTTGAGGTAAACATCAAATTTAGGAATGAGGTTCCATGGACGACAAATTCCAAGGATGGAGACCCTTGGTAATCCTCAAGCACAGTAATATAATCTGCTGATATTCTGAATATATTTGCAGATTGCTGCAATCCAGCTGGCTGCGATCCCAGGAAAACTATAGTAAACATGGGATAGTATTGTTGCTCAGGTTCTTACCAATATATAATCTCATGGGTATACCAATTATTCCGCGATGTCTTCCGGCGTACGGTTTTCAGCGCGAAACAAAGGGCGCAAGACAAGCGCAAGATGCAAACCAGTACAATGATTGCGGTCAGGCCACGCACACCCATTTCTCACGCTGGTTTCGTTCCGAATTCCAATTTCATACCAACGGCGGTCCAACGCGAATCCAATGGCGAAAATTCAAGGTCCTGATCGTTCTCCAAAAGCACCGAATATCGATATACATGGATGCTCCGCCCTTCAACGAGGAATAGAAGTCCTGTGCTCAGAGTTGTGGATAGAAATTTTCTCTTATACCATCGACGGCAACTCCGATCTCTACGACCGCATACCATGGACGAATGTCACAGGAAGTACAGCTACGCTCGATAATCTCAAGGGAGCCTTATCTCCCTCCAACAAGTCCATCGATCCAAGTGAACCACTCCGAATAATATCGCACGTCTGCCGCTATTGGCGCGCAATCCTGAGCGATGCACCTCTTCTCTGGAGCCAAGTGATTGACTGTGGATTCATAGCACCAATGTGGCTAAAGACGATCCTGGACTACGCCAAAGACGCTCCTTTAAGTGTTCGTTTCGATCACCAGAGTCGTTACGGGCAAAGGAAAAAAAATAACAGACCATCAAATGGACACAAATTTGTTCCTCGTGCTGATTTCCAAAAACGAGTTCAAGGAATTCCATGCGAGCTTTTTGGAAGTCCAGCCCTCGACTCATACCACTGCAGCTTTCTTGGACCGTTTCCAACGTCCTATGCCGTATTTGACGGCGTTGTCGCTCCACATGCTTTGCCGACAGCTGGTCACTGGGCAATTATTCGAGTCTTTTCCATTGAACCTATTTCAAGGCACCGTCCCATCCAAATTGAAGAGATTTACTCTCCCTCAGGGAGTATTCAGCAATCATCCAACAATCCCTTGGCAAAATGTCACATTTTTGTCAATATCTAACATTGCATTCTATCTCGAGTTCCTCCCATTATCTATTCTAGAACAAACTCCTTTCTTGGAGCATCTGATTGTGGTTATTCACGACTTCAATAACTTTCATGAAGAAGCGTTTTTCCCTGCTCAAGAGAGGGTTAGACTTCCTTGTCTTTCTCGGATTCAATATTCAGGGCCGCTCAAAGTATTCATATTGCTGTGGGTTCTATAGAGCCACCTCTTGCTCCGACTTCGCTTGTTTGCAGAGTTACCGACTGTGATTTTAGCCCTACGGCAACGGAATTCTCCAAAATACTCCCCGGTGTCTCATCTTCTTCAGAGCAGAAAATTACACAATCATCCAATACTATTTGCCTCGATATATCTGGGCGCGTTCCGAGAATTCATGTCACCACCAACGACGAGAGCAACAAATATCACTTCAGTCACGATTTTGAATTCAAGGACTCCATAGATGCTGATGACTCTCTTCTTCTAATGAAGAAGTTTCGTCCATTTTTCAACACATGTACCCGTCTCATCGTCAGCGAAGGAGCTTGATGTCGACCTACCTGAGGATCACAGTTCCGATCTTCTTCTCGAACTCCTTCCCTGGTTTGTCAATGTACAGACGATGGCCTTTCATGAAACAACATATTCCTTTGTCCATCCATTGCTTGCTGATGTTGACCTCCCGCGTCTACAGGAGGTGATAATGCCTTTTGCTGTTTCCAGGGAGTCTGGGTATTTGGACGAAATTTCGGACTTCCTCACAGAGCGACAAAAATCTGGTCGTCCCATTACCACCCTGAGCTTTCCGATAGAAAACGGAAGGCACAAAAGTGTGAAGTGCGATAGACGAACGAAGATGTTGAACAAGGTGTTCGGAGTCAATGTCAATTTTAGGGAAGAGGACCCACCTTGGGGCGACCTGGCCAATCTGGAGGATAATTTGAGGTTCTGAATGTTCTGAAGCCCAGTCTATAGTAGAATCTACTCAATTCTGAATTTCCTCGGGCAATGTCGCAGTCGAAGTAAATTCATAGTAGATCTGATTTTTTCGTTATATTCTCAGTAAATAGTTGTAATTAAACTCTTTCCTGATGCCCACCGGATTATCCAGATGGGCAAACTGTGGTGGCATGTCATCATGCATCTGTCGGTAAGGATTTTATAGCACACGCGATACAATTATGTAAATTCAGCTCTTGGACATGACCACCACTCCCCACAAGCAACCGACCACTTTCTGCCTTCGCGCCTCAGCTCTCGTTATCTCAACACTGCAAAACTTTCTACCACTTTTGTGTCCCACTTTAATCACGTCATTTCCGCTCACATTCGAGTCCAAACATGGTCCATGAAATACCGCTCACGACCTCGTGTTCACGAGTCAACTTACCGCTCATTTACGATCACAGTCAAGATCGACCATGTCTGCGGAAAGGTTGCGTTGAAGCCCTCCACCCCGAACTGTGGATCGAGATATTTCTTTACAACACAGAAACTGACTTCCGATCACTCATTGGTCCCGACCTCTCAAGTGCCGCTGAGTATGGCCCGGATTCCCGCCGAAACCACTACTGGAGGCCGTACGTTGATCCTAGTCGACCCACCCGCACGGCTAGCCACGTTTGCCGGTACTGGCGGGAGATTGTGCTCGGCGCACCGAAGTTATGGAGCCGCCTCATCGACTGCGATCTCCTGCCGCACGCATGGTTCAAAGAGGTCCTCCGCCGTGCACGGGATGTTCCCTTGACTGTTCTCTGCCGGTGTGTCGATCCACCCTACGACGAAGCCCAAAAGCACGCAATCCAGTGCACAAATCCGAACCTTGGCCAGCTCCTCGCTTCCAAAAAGCAATTCGGAGAGTTTTATGCACACCTGGGGATGTACTTGCTCTCGCATATCGCGGAGCAGCTCATACAACGCCTGCAGCAGCCTATGCCGCAGTTGACAATATTCTACTTGGACGTAGGGCAGCAGAGATTTGCCGAGATGCTCTGGGACATCTACGAAATGAACGTTGTCAATCTTTTTGCGAATGAGGCACCGCCCTTATTACGCAAGCTCAGTCTACGGGACTACCCATTGCAATCTTCATACTCATTTCTTCACTCTCTGACCTACCTATCAATTACCGACCCACCGCTCTACTACCCACTTCTAGCCCTGCTCGGGCAGACGCCGCAATTGAAGCAATTGATACTTGAATTATTCAGCCCGGATGAGCATTTGTCATCAATGTCCAGTGGAGGGTCTGCCTTTGGGCCGACGAACAGAGTGAAGCTCCCTTATCTGACGCAAATCCGACTACTAGGGAATTATCAAGGGATGGTTGCACTCCTGGATTGCCTGGAACCTGCCGAACTCCTCGTCTTAAGCTGTGAAGTTGACCACATTTCACCCGGGAACACTTTGGACTACTCGGAGACGTTCCGTAGGCTCCTTGAACCAAAAATAAAGTCGAAAAAGCTGTTGTCTGACGGGATGGCCTTCGTCCTGTTATGGAGGTACTACACAACCATTTCCATCACCTCACCAAAAGGCCACCTTTTTTACCTGGGTATTGCGAACACACCGTGGTTTACTAGCCACGACTATGGGATGGTTCTGCAAGATTGCAGTGCGCTTTTCGCGTCGTGTCCCTTCTTGCTCATCGGATATGCAGAACCACGGGAGAGCTTTCCGTCCCGAAGTCCCGACATATCAGCCTTCAATGCATCCCAAAATGATATCATTCTTGAGTTCATTCGCACATTCAAACATGCGCGGACGATTGCGGTCAAGGGCATCCCACTTTCACTCATAATCGAGCTATTGAGCGCTGACTCGGATGACGCCTTCCTGCCCTGGCTGAGCAGGGTAGTCCTGCCGTGCTCAGCGGACGGTTTGTGTGAGCTCGGGGCATTTGACGAACTTGCAGACTTACTCCACAAGCGAAGCAACGCTGGACGGCCCATTCGAGTTCTCACCTTCCAAACATCGCAGAGGGGAAGCGCACGGTCGGTCTCGATACTTAAAAGGCAGTTGAGATACCTTAGACGAGCCTTTGGCGTATGCACCAATTTTTTAGTATGATATTTGAATATAGATAGACGATGGATAGAACCCTGGTACGTAATTCAAGAAAAACACGCACAGGAAGTAGTCGTACGCCCTTTGAATCACACGATTTATAGTAAATTGTACGGGAAACGTTCTTGTCATTTTTGAGATGAAAAGTAGCTAGCAAAAACTGCACTACTATGTATAACCTCAGGGCCGCTTCCGCGGCAATGCCCGCTACCACTCTTTTCCACCGCCAAATAATTCTGAATTGAGTGTGCACGCACA
>JAEKIV010000077.1:0-110370 GCA_016801325.1 Hypholoma fasciculare | reverse complement strand
GGCGATTAAGTCATTCGACGTCCAATCACTGCCCGACTTCGCAGAACGGATTATATTCGCCATTGTAGAGAGTATTCTGACCGCAATGAGATACATCAATGTAACCAGATGAATATACTCACTGATTGCAATTTGGGATTTACATAACGAGATGATGTTGAGTGAGAGTCGTGGAGCGTTGTTTGTTGAAGTTTGGCTACTTCGACTTTGCCACGTGATTAGCGATCGTCGTGACTCGTCAAGTCGTCATACCTTGCTGAGTGGTATTCACAATCCAGACACTACGAAGATGTGCGGCGTAGATACTTATGGATAGAAATGGCCCGCTTCTATTCGGAATTCTTCAAAAAGAGGGAAAAAACGAACGTTCCAGGGACTGGTCTCAATCCGCCTTTTGAGAAAGTCAATAAATAGCTCAGTCAAGCTAACTTGAAGCTAACAACAGCAAGAATGAGGAAAAATCAACCTTTTGGAGCACTTCAGAACGGCCCAGCTTCACACTTATGATCGGTCTTTATCATCAAAAGACCCTTTATCCGTTCTATAATTTATGACCGTGTCTCCTTGTGCTCCCCCGTACTCGCCAGATGGTCGCGCAAGTATCGCGGCACCGGAGCACCGGGGTTCGAAGCATAGTCACGTGTAAAGACTTTGAAGTGCGGGAATTAAAAAGACCTTTACAGTGGTTGGTCCGTTCCATCATGATGTCCTTTTCGTAACTTGTCAGAGAATGATTCCCCCAGTAAGTACCGCCATCTATCACGGTGTAGCCATCTGATGTGATAATCGCCCATTTACTGGTAATAAAGCTATGGTTGAAAGCCAGTTTTACGCTCTGGAGAACCACGACCGTGCGCTGAGAGGAGTACCTTTGTATGCTCGAATCCAATCAACGCCTACGTAGGCGTCTTAACTTTTGTTCTACAATTAGCACATCTGGCCCGTAATAGACCGCTGCTACCTCGTGGTCA
This sequence comes from Hypholoma fasciculare, assembly GCA_016801325.1. Classification (NCBI taxonomy): domain Eukaryota; kingdom Fungi; phylum Basidiomycota; class Agaricomycetes; order Agaricales; family Strophariaceae; genus Hypholoma; species Hypholoma fasciculare. The sequence continues at coordinate 109,399 of JAEKIV010000077.1, read as the reverse complement.
ATGCGGCTCCCATGTGGGGCAAGGCTCCGACCGTCGACGTCCGCAGAGCCTCTCGCGGCTTACTCCAGTACCACCACCGTGTTCTATTAGGAATGGGCGGAAAGAATCATAGGCGTATCATCCTTTCCAACGGCGCCCATGCTATCGTCGACACCCTCAGTCGACGGGAGATTAAATGCATTCTTATATCGGACATAGCAGCACATCTGTTGGGAAGTGGATCCGTCCCAAAGGTGTGAGCTCCCATGCCACAGCACTGTGAAGATCGCTAATGAATTCACTCAGGATATCAAGATTGTGATCATGCCCACATATGAAGGGTGCATATCAAAGGACAAAGTTGCTACACTACTTGTTGAGGACAACCCCTCCATGTTTCGGGTTCGCCAACGGAAGGACAAGACCACTGTTCTCAGCTATTTCGATTCCGTCATCAAACCCCCAAAGAAAACATGGTGCGATATCGAACTAATCAGCGTGCGTAATCCACCTCCACCGGAATACACCGTGCAGCACGTCAAATATGTCAACGGTCTACCTGTGGGATCAATGCTCCCCCTCGTCATTAACAAGCTTAGATCGTTATTTTTGGCCTATCATTCGAACAATCGTAGCCTTCACCCCACGAATGTTAACTACAAAAGGTTCAAGAAACTTTTGTCTAGATCGTCAATAAACTGGGATCATGGACACGAATCATTCCGCCAAGAGGCCCTACGAAACCTTTTTGAAGCGTCCTCGATATTCCCGGAACTTTCCCCTCAATTATCAAAGTTAATTCAGGATTGTCGTAGGGCATCATCGCTGCTCCAGGAGCCTCCCTCGAATCTGCTTCTGCGTAACCGGAGTACCGACATTGACAGCGATCTCCCAGAAGCTTCACCGGAAATATCAATAGAGAAACCGCTCTCGGAAATACCCGTGATGCAACCGCAGTCCGTGCCACAGCTAGAATCGCCAGACCAACAGGCTTCCTATGATGTATTCCGCACCGAGGTCATTTGCCACATCGCAAAGCAGGTCGTGGACGTTGTTCACCAGAGTGGAGCAGAGTGCGCTCTGTTCGGGAGCTTGGCATGCTATTTATATGGGAACACTAGACCCCCAAACGTAAGTCTCTATTTTTGGAAACATCTGGAGACGACTCTAATAGTCTTGGGCTGTACAGGATATCGACCTCATTGTGTTCCCCGGCGCGGAAGCTTCATGCGATGCAGAGAAAGTCAAACAAGACATCGCTGACCTGGATCCCGTTCATTTCAGCTTGGAGTCGCCGAGGGATCCGACCGCGATCTTCCGAGTACTTTACTTCATCGTTGACGAGGACATGGCGCCTCCCCACACATTCCACAAGAACAAATGCAAGATTGACATTCTCGTCCCCCCGCTCCTACATCTCCCTCGCTTGTCAGCCCTTGAAATCAAGCACCGCGACGGTCTCCCTGTCGTTCCATTTCCGCTCCTCCTTCTGCAGAAGCTGCAAGGGTGGGACGACCACAGGCGTATGAAGGAGTACTACAAGTTCGAGAAACATGTGATAGACGCGGTGGACGTGCAGTGTCTGCTGGAACTCGAACATGTGGTCTCCTTGCGGTTTGCGCGCCCTTGGGACAACCCGGCTCTGTTCAGTCCGAAATTCATGCACTTATCGAGGCAAAGAATCCGGGATTTCTCTAATATATATCCGGAATCCGCGGCGGAATGGCGCCGCCTTGGGTTTTCAATCTGACGTTTGACGTTCAGTATCACATACAGGTGGTTCTGCCGTTAACACAGTCAATGGCTGGAATGAAGGATGGCGAATGACATGGTAACGTACGTGTAATTATATTCCAACGAGACGGATATGCCTTTGGTATCATGTATATATCCTGTAAATGTACTACTTTTTTGTAACCCTAGCTTGTAGTTTTATCAACGACAATGATATGTGGTTGTTCTCGATGATGGTCTATACGTGTAGGATTTCGAATACTGATGCAATACTAATGATTGGAGTTTTATATTACTATACTATTACTATTGCTGAGCGCTCCGCCCGTTCCCGCCAGTTTCAGTGTTTTTAATCATTTGGAATACGATCGCACGCGAGGTCCCCATGGCCGCTCATGGCCGTCATAGGTACGCATGTGGTTACCGCTGTGGCCGCAAGTCACTCGGAATGTAAGTAGCAGGCTCGACAGGATGACTTGAAAAGCCTGCCGAAAGCATACGATGCGCAGCAATTTCAGCTCGAAATCTGTTCCGCCCACGTAATACGGTCGCGAGCTCTTCCAGAATGCCTTTGGTATGCCAGATTAATTATATAATAGCTGCACAAAGTGTCAGATTCGGACCTCTCTGCGGCGAGGCTTAGTCGAGAAGTTGGACTTGACCGAACAACTTTAAATAATAAATGGGACTTTCACTCAACCATCCCGAATTCTCCGAGCGGTTTTCAAGGGTTGAGCTTCGAATAATTGTGTATTCATGTCATCGAGAATGTTTGATAGATCGCTCAGTGACGGGCCACAGGGGTAGCGCCCATGTGCGAACTCCGACTGCACAGCTGGGGTACATTTGTCAAATTCGCTGACACCACTTCGGTTAGCCAAATATCTATTGCGGCGGCTTTAGCCACAAGTACAGTTCGTTTCCTGTATAAACGACGACTCGCCAGATGAAGGTTTCATTTCCCATCCCTTCCCCACTGTGCTTCACCCAAGACGGGCGTCTATGTCCGCCTCATTGATGTCAACGCCCTCGTCGTCCAACGATGAAAAGCCTAGGCAGGGGGCAAAGGCGCCTTCACGGGGCGCTAAATTCCTCGACAAATCGAAGGAAGCAGCAGCAGCCCGCGCCGCATACCTAAAAATATTTCTTGGAGGATGTACGATGATCCTTGTGCTTATATTTGGCATCATGTCGATATTCTGGGGGTCGCTTTGGAAGATCCCCGACCATAATTTACCCGGTTGGGTAGTGGTGAGTTCGGTCTACATCTACACGAACATGAATTTACGATCTTAAATCGAAGGATTTCGACGGAGGTTTCATAGGAAACGGTGTTTCTCAGGCTTTGAACACTCCTTCCGCCTTATCCAAAGTGACATGGACGGTTTTGCCTGCCTCGAAATTTCCGGGTGGGGCGGCGGAGGTTGGAGCAGCAGTTTTAGAGGAAGGTGCCTGGTTGGCTATTATAAGTATGTTTCGACTTCTTTCTATAAATATTGGTCTCCGCCTGACGCAGATAATAGTCAATGAAGGATCGACTTCGAGGCTCAACCAATCTCTGCTTTCACCGGATCCTTCGTATAACGGCTCCCAAGCCCTCACCGTTTTCGGTGTTGAGGCTAGGAATGAAAATGCATTGTAAGCTTTATCTTTCTATCGAGATACGCATACAGGCGTCATGCATAATTCTTGCGCAGTCGAATTATCCTTCGACCGACAGTCAGTTCAACATACCATTATTTATCGAAGAAAGAGCTCATCATTTCCCGTCACCTACACAGGTACAAGCTACCCTAGATGCAATCTCAAGAGCATTCGCAAACCAAGTGGCTCAACAAGCGGCCAATCTTTCTAATCTCCCCGCTATTCTAGCAACTTCTCCGCAGACCATCACCACTCCTATCGCATATGAGATCGTAAATTTGGCCCCATTCAATGTCCCTGTGTATGTGGAATTTGAATCTCTATCTCTATCTCTTTGGCTCATTTGCGTTCCAGTGCTACAGCAGTCACATTTGTTGGCCTTATCTATCAAGTTATTCTGTCATTTTTCGTAGTGGTACGTACCTTCTTCTATACTGTGTCTACCCTCGACTCACGGTCAAATACGGATAGATGATCGGACAGGCTGCTCGAGATACAGCAGGGTTTTCAGATAGTTTAGAGACGAGATCCCTGATTACACTTCGCATGATTTCGTCCTTCGCTGCGTACTTCTTCCTATCAGTAAGAGTTGTTAACCAATACTTGACTTGTCAATTTCTGACTGTAAACTTCCTTTAGCTGTTTTACTGCCTATTGAGCTTGGCATTCCAGCTTAACTTCAGTCATAAGTAGGCCATTCAATTATCTGCCTCCTCGACTCCTCACCTACATTATCACTTCAGGTTTGGTCATTCAGGCTTCTTAGTCTTTTGGATGCTTAACTTCGCAGGAATGCTCGCACTGTATGTTTCTTATTAGTTTCCATCATCTGAGATGGAATATTGATGAAAATGTTCTTAGGGGACTGGCTCTTGAGGCGCTCATCACGCTCCTGACGGTGAAATTTATCCCATTCTTCATGTTAACATGGATCATCAGTGCGTTCAATATCGCCTTCTCATTTTTCCGCATGTTCTCACTTTGAAATTCTCAATAGCCAATGTCTCCGTATGCACATTCCCGATTGAAGTGCTCCCCCACTTCTACAGATATGGGTATGCTATGCCATTCTACAATGTCTCGCGTGCAATGCGTACCATTGTCTTCGGTACCAAGAACAGAGGTGTGTTAAGCAATGGACATCTATCACGTATAGCTATTGACTCAGCTCGGTGTAGTCGGGTTCTCTTTCGGTATACTCATTGTATGGGTTGCGATCTCATGTATCACCCTCCCCCTCATTCAATGGTTTGTACGGAGACGACCACTATCACCACCTACGACCTTTCAAGAAAAAATGCCACAAGAAGAAGACTCTGTCAAGAAGGCCGTCGCATGAATACTTACAGTCCGCCTGGGACTACTGGGAGTATGCCACAGGGCAATCCTCACACTACTTAATATTAGGTCTATCTGATCCCAATCTCCATAATTTTTAGCGGACAAGGCATTTATCAACATCCATAACATGATTTTATCTTTATACCTCGCAGTACCTTCGCTTATTTGGTAGCCATTCAGACGAGGTAGATAAGAGTGGCGAAGGGAAACGCTCCAGCATTACAATCCATCTCAATTTCTTCATTTCTCGACTATTTCATGATCTGATGTCTTTTGAACATCTCACTTGCGGCAAGGTATTCATTATTCTGAAAGATTAATGCTTGAGCGCTTGCAGACCGGGATCCTCTTTGGAGACTATAAATAGGGCACCGTACGTGGTCGCCGGAGGCCCGGAGACCACGACTTGGAGGAATTTTTTTAGGATGTTCCGTCCCACTGTGTACGTACTTCGGCGAAATATATTAATTCGCAGTCATTCACTAGAAATATTTTACGGACTGATCGATACTCAGTGCGAAAACAGCAAGAGAGAAAACAGCGAAGAATCACAGGATCTGAGATTACACTGCGTACTAGCAAAATGAAGAATCCATCTATGACTCGGGCTTTCTCGGGCTCGGATCCCATACATATTCTCCTCGCACATCGTGGTTATTCGTGGGAACTGCGGATGCGGTTCTGAACTTGCCGTTGAGCATCACATCGGACTGTGCTGAGTAACCTGCATTGGAGGTTGATCAGATAATTTGTCATGCAATTGTGTAATACGAAAGTAAGTTCTGTTCGACTCCGAGACGTGACCACTGACAAGTTCGAAAATCTGTAGATGTTCCAACGTAACTTGTAAGTAAATATTTAACTGAAAACCACCGCGTTCCGAAAAACCACAGAAAAGCCAGAAAGGCGAAAGATTTAATGTTCTCTTATAGATAAGTAAGCTGCCTCGGGTCTACTTTTCTGAAGTGTTTCTCGGGCTTTTGGAGTACTGCCAAGCAATGTCGGCGCGATGGGCACGCCATAGATACATATGACTCGAATGCTGCAGGCCAGAATGATATCATCGAGTATTTTCAATCGATGTGTTGGTAGAAGGGGCAACTAGAGGTGCAAATGGAGATCAAGTTATGTCAACTTCCGATTACTCACTCAAGCTACTAATTTTGTGTCAAGGTTGCGGATCGACAGACTATGTCGTAGCCGATACCAACACAGCTACAATTCTGCTTAAATGAACTGGTGAATGTTAGCGGTGCGCTCACTAACCCATCCGCATCCCCCTCCACCTTCATAAACTCATCTACCTACTTCAGAGGCAGAGGAATACACATAAATAAGTATCTGAATGGATAAATTATCGGAAAATGAAAACCTCTCCAGTGAAGCGCCCTCCGTTTCTCGGGCTTTCGTTGTTCCGGATGGCGCAGAGATGGCAGAAAACGTCGCGGAACCCTTCTCTGAAAACGTCTGGGGAAGAGGCCAGCAATTGGCGCGTGCTCGTGCCCTCTATTTCAAGATGGTTATCCCCGGTGTGTCCTTGGTCACATTGATCATATTTGCAATTTTTTCGATACTCTGGGGCGCGCTTTGGAAAATACCAGATCATCCTTTGGACGGGTGGATCGTGGTGAGTACTCTGGCGTTGTTATGGCGTTTCTATTAAACTAATTTTTGTACTAGGATTTTGATGGAAGCGAGGTTGGTCAGGCCATCATCCAGGGATTGACAATGTTACCGGAGAGTACGATTAGATGGACTGTAATCCCTGCTACTCAGTTTCCAGAGGGAGTCGCTGGTCTTATTCAAGCCGTCAAAGACGAACGAACGTGGGTTGCAGTCGCCAGTGCGTTTTTCGATTGCAATTTAAATTCATGGACACATAATTCACGTAGCTTTTCAAGTCAACGAAGACTCCACTCACCTTTTGGAAAATTCTGCATCCAATCCTAATATGCTATATGACGGAACCTCAGCCGTTACAATCTTCGGAGTTGAAGCTCGTAATGAAAACGCATAGTAAGTCTTAATTTATCTCAAATCTGGTACTATTATTTATTGAATTACCCGTCTTGACCTAAAGTCGTAATTTAATCGCTCCTGTGGTTAGTGACCCACCTTGTGTTTTCTCTCATGCTACTCACCGAGACCAAAAATATAGGTTGAAAGTTACATGAACGCTATCACTCTTGACTTCAACGTTGCATTTGTATCACGGCTCTCATCTGCGGGTAATCTTGCGTCGCTTTTGTCCATATCCCCACAGACAGTGGTCAGTCCAGTATCATATAAGTTTGTGAACTTATTACCATTTTCTCAACCTGTGTACGCCCTTCCCCCTTGGACTTGTTTCGTCGTATTGACCTATATTTTAGTGCCACAGCCACCTCATTTGTTGGCCCAATTTTCTTGTTGATCATGGCCTTCTTAGTGGTGGTGAGTGGGGCCGTTTTGTGGTTCATTTTGAACATTGAATAACCATAGTCGTTCAAATTTGGCTAGAATGTATCCAATGCTGCAAGAACGGCCTCCGGACTGGCACGTTTACTTACACTGAGATCATTGGTCACCTTCCGTCTGTTGTCAACTTTCGTCACGTATCTCTTCTTGTCGGTAAGTCTTCTTCCTGGTATTTTTTGTGTTTTACGGCTGACGCAGTATCCAGTTGTGTTATTCTCTTCTTAACCTAGCTTTCAAGCTTGATATGTATCACACGTAAGTTCCTACTTGCACTAAGTGGCATACCAACTGCATTTACAGCCGCAAACAGGTTTGGAAAAAGTGGTTTTCTAATTTTCTGGATGGGAACTTGGGTTTACATGCTTGCAGTGTGAGTATCATATATCAAAAACCACCCACTAACTATATTTTAATCATGTCTTTAAGGGGACTTGCTTTGGAATCGCTCATCATTCTGCTCAAGCAATTCATAGCATTCTTCTTAATTACGTGGATCATCGGTGCGCTCATTAACAACCTCTGTCTCTCCTGTCTGATTTTCTCCTTTCAGTCAACGTATCCATAAATCTATACCCGGTCGAGGTTCTTCCCCATTTCTTCCGCTATGGATATGGTGCTCCTTTCTACAGCTTCTCCAAAATCATCCGGACTATTGTGTTTGGCACGAAGAATGACGGTAAGACCTCGAGCATATTTTTTCGATCTTTGCTGACATTTTTAGTTGGACTGCACTTTGGCGTGCTCATCATATGGGTCGCCGTCTCGTGCATCACTCTTGTCATAATTCAATGGAATCAAAGAAGACTAAAAATCCGCGAAATTAGGCAGAGAACAAAATCAGAAGGTTAGTTATGTGGCTTCACGTATATTTCTGACGGATTCGGAACCCATCTGAATCAGATTAATTGTCCATGAAGCTACGGACGCTGCCTGCCTTTAGACTCTAGAATATGTCGACTCTCTTAATGTATGCTGAGCGTAATCTCGGCTATAGTCCACTCATAGTATACTACATAAAATTATACATGGATGAAATCATTTGGATAAGTGTATGAAACAGGGTATCAGTCTCAACAAACGCATGGCTCGGAAGCAAGCTCTCGGCCAAGTGCAGGCAAGGCACACTAGTGTAACTTGAATGTTATGACCGTCCTATAATTTCAAGCAAGCTTTTCTTGTTTCAAGCCAGTTTTTCGAGCAAGAATTTTAAGTTAATTACATAATTGACGAGATCGTTTAAAATTCGGCGCTGATGAAATACAAATAAGGAAATTATATGCACGTGATGCCGATGGGCCGCAGCCACGGAAACACCATCCATAGCGGTATACCGACAACGACCAGCCTCTTGTTCCCCACTACCCGCCCGTAATTGTTGCATCAATGGTATGTATTTCGTCCAAACGGCCCTTCACGAATGCTCAGGCGCCATTTCGACGGCGTTTTTGGATGGAATTTGGCTGGATGCGAACCAGTGGACTTGGATGTACTATGGGGCTTTGACTGATGTGTGTTTTCTCCTGCCAGGCTTCTGTAGATCTCGCCCCGACATATGCCGCCCTCATCCTCGCCGACGAGGGTATCGAAATTACCGTGCGTTTCTGGGAACCGCGAACTTCACATGGACGAAAACTGACATTCGTTCATTCTAGGCCGACAAGATTGTCGCACTGACAAACGCTGCTGGTGTTGAGGTTGAGCCCATCTGGGCCACCCTTCTCGAAAAAGCTCTTGCTGGCAAAAACGTCAAGGAGCTGCTATCAAACGTTGGTGCTGGAGGAGGAGCCCCCGCCGCTGGATCTGCTGCCCCTGCCGCTGCCGCCGGTGGAGCTCCCGCAGCTGAGGCCGCCAAGGTCGAGGAGAAGGTTGAGGAGAAGGAGGAGTCAGACGATGACATGGTGCGTCGTTACTCGGATATTACCAATACATCTTTTAATCCTGTTTTCCCCATCCCAGGGCTTCGGACTGTTCGATTAGTCGTGCTGTTGTTGTATCATGCTCTTTCCACCTTACATACTGCAAGAAATTCTTTAAACACTCGGTTTCGGGATTTTCTGTTAAGATTTAACAATGCAGCTTATGAGTGGGACTTCGCTGCCTGCTGCCTGTGGTCATTGGAAGGTCCGTGATTGCTCTTCACCCGACTTCACACTTCCAATCTGCTTTCTGTCATTCGATATTCTAACTCTGTCCAACAAGAGTCTAGTGTTTGGCGAGGTGCCCAGGGCGCAGTGAATTTTACTTTGCCGCCAATTGAAGCAGTATGCGGGCTTGAAAATTTCCACTGCTCCAATTTTGGCAGGTTTTGTATGTAACCGTCAGTGATTGATCTCTTTCAGTTTCGGGGATCCTGTGAACAATCGCGATAAAGCGCGAACCGCCAGTGCATACGCCCTTTTGAATAGACCAGCGGACGCGGATGTCCGAGGGATCGGAGGCGAAATACTGCATGATCTAAGTATCATTCAGCGAACGAGAGTGCGCTGAAAACGTCGAAAAGATAATCGCGACCAAGGCTCAACCGATGTGCCCCCCGAGTCTGTCTTTAGGTCCCAACAAGTGTTTGCCATCACGCACAAGAACATCGCTTTTTCCTATTGAAAATCTCCATGACCACGCCGCGCTAGCACATGTAACCACAGCACAAAGCTTCCAACTAATGATGAGTATGAAGACGCTACGAAGATGGCCGAAGTGCACGCGTGAGCCACTCGAGCATTCCTTTACGCCACCGAAACGTATCGCGCTGCGCACCTACTTGGTCACCGACTTTCATACTTATTTCTCCTGTTCACTTGAGTGAAACAATCATATGCAGATCCAGGACAGGGTACACGGCCGCGAAACCCAAGTGGTTACTGTACACGCGCTTGGATGTCGGAACTTTGCACTCCGCGATTTGAGATCTGCTTGAGGACAAAGATTTTTCACAAAAACATTCAGGCCTCAGCAGGATCTGACGGTACATATGTTCCACTGTAGACCCGCAGCTCTTCACGAATGGAACTGCGCATTTTCGACTATTGAGGCCTTGGTTTAGACACCGAATGTTTTTACTTCGCTTCTAACCACAATTCTCGCACCAGTCTTGACCTTCATGGTTGTCTTCATGGCATTGCATCCCAATCTCCCAGACTGCAGCGCTACATATAATTATGTGCCCATTATCTATCAACACTTGTAGTGACGGCATCTCGTTATCAAGTGCTATGTATCTCCTATCCAACAAGTTGACCGGCACTAATAGCATAGCAAGATCAAGATGCTGTCAATTGGCAATACAGATGTCTTTCACTCGATTATAAGCTAAAATTTCAAGGAATATTCCCGGCGTTTCGTATAAGTTATTGCGTTTCTTTCGTATGAAAGATATTCCACTGATAACGGCAGTGTATACTGTTTCTCGGATATTCCTACTTGTAGTGATTACTTGTACGTACTACGTATTATGAATAAATGTTACTTTAGATCATTTTTGATATACTCATAATACGTAGTACGTACAGTCCTGACTGATATGAGATACTTGCGAAGGATGGTGGTCGAATCGGAGTGAAAGTACGAAATATGCAGCACCTCCGGCCAACTTCCGGTTCTACATATCTTCAAGTTCATCGAATTATTTTTGTAACCGTGACATAGGGATTACCCGTTCCGTTGTTAGCCATCGGGGGCAACTTGACTTCGGCTCGACTGTTACTGCTTGGACTAATACTCAATACAAAAACTTATTGATCGACTGGACTTAGATCTTCATTCTTTCTCTACGGTGTGTTGCGGTACGTTTCTTCCAGTAGTTAATGGAGGACTTGAAAAAAAAAAAGATTTGTTCAAATTGTCAACCTTCAAGCTTCAAGGCTATACATAGCAATCGAAGTAGCTAAGAATCCTACCTGAGAACAAGTACCGATGATTGATTCTCTGAATAGATCACCGTCCTAACCCGATTCCTCTTGAACTTGAAATAAAATGTGTCCAGTGGTTCATTGACGAAGCGCTTGCCGCTTGCCATGTGGCCTATTACTATGTTCGCCCGTTCGGTTCCCGTGCACTTTATTTAAATGCTTTCCGTTCGCACTAAATGTGAAACGGTGTTTCCGTTCTAGCATCACTTCCTAGTGCTCCTCGTCAGATGCAATAATTATTGATGCAAAAGGTTATCCAGACTCCGGCATACTGTATGCCGCATACACGACGAAGCGTAGCTGCAAAGTCAACTTTGAAGCAGTCGTGCTAGGATTTACTCATGACACTCACGAGAGTAAAGATACAACTTCATGCTCAGTGTTGATGCATTCCGAAGACATGAAGTAACGGGGACAACAGTGGGTGTAGAATTGATACAGCTTCCCCCACGCTGCCTGCTTTTCGAGGAAGCAAAACAGAATATCCGCATGGAGAAATCTATTTTTGGTACATGGTTCTATGGATAGTATCAGATACACTGTCGGGTTGCGTGATCGGCGGACCACTTCAACTCTGAAAGCACAGTTATTTTAAAAGATCTAAACAGACCATCGCGTACGGGTGGAAACATTTCAACTGAAGTTGTTTTTGAGCTGGCCTGATAGGCGTTTGGATCTATCGTGTCTGCTGCCAAAATACTTATATGGTACATCTGAGCTGGCCAAAGCATTTTTCCGTGCTTCAGAACGCATCACGCGCCCACAACTATGAATACAAATGCCGTGTGGGACCGTACCTCTGTAAATTGTCGATTGACGAAAATGATTGTACATACTACTTCGCATATGTACTTTTTTCTTGACCTAAAATACATTTACGACTCATGAGCGTGGCGATGCTGGGACAAATAATGTTAAATGAATGAGTCGGTGGGGCCTGATCTCCGTCGCTCAACTCGTGGAAAGGAGAGGTTCGGGAAGAGGAGTCGACTGAGTAGAGTTAAAGCGATTACATTAACTCGGTGGTTTCGACTCCACGGTTGGACATGAATAGCCATAAGATATAGCATCACAGACGCAGTATAATATGCCGCGGCAAGCTTGCCGCGGCATTGATTAGCCGTCTACTGTATACGGAGTCACGTCAAGTAGGTAGTTGTGCCGTGCGTCTAAAAAGGAGTTGCGTAGTCGCGCGGCTCCAACTCGGAATCTTCCCGAACGCCCGATTTCGAGAATGCAGGTACCTATTTTGCATCAACATAAATAAAATTAACATCGTCCTGAACACATACACAGATGGGTAACGACTGTACCGTGCGGCATCGAATGGGTGTAGACCCGCTATACCTTGATTCATTTTTCTCATTTTTTAATACTTCTTCGCCTTGTGTTCTTGCAAAAAATTGTCTGTGAGGGAAACACGGGGTACATCGGAAAAAATATGCCAGATGTTTCCCCAGATGAATGGGAATCGAAGCCTGACTCGACAATTTTCAGAGCTTTTGACAGTTAGCTAAGGGTTAGCTATGTAAATTATCACTCGGCTCTACTCCGGCTTCAGTGGCTCCACGAAGGTTGGTAAGATAAGTTGTAAGATTGTTAACTAGAAAGTTCTGGATTCTCCGACAAACCAGGAATTTTATAATTTGCTTTGTTGCTGATGATTAATCCCACTTTCGTTGAATTAAAAGACTAGTAGAGATAGAGTCTCGTAGACGTCCCCTCTTAAGTCGAAATTCGAGCTGCGTAGGTACATAGCAATCTCGGCTACGGTGCCGGTGGTAATCAGATTTGTGTGATATGATCACCCCGCCAATCGAAATATCCGGATGGGTATCGGACTCGGACAGGAACGGAGGCCATCGCCCCCACAGACGCGTCAGTCACGGTTTCAACTTTGCACCAAGCGTGGCGCGTGGCGAGTTGTGACTTTGCGACCACGAGCGACTACGTCAAGATAGCGAATCTCGTTCCTTCTGACTTGCATCAATGATCAGTTTTTTATGACTCATGCTTACTGATGCAAGTTTTCCAAACACTCGTTTGGGACGCACTGGATCCGCTACTAACGTTGTCGCGCGCAGTGTATTCCGACCTCATCTGGATCTGAGCTCGGTACAAAGAAATCTTTGTCAGGAACAAGCAATGTAGCTCTCGGAGACGCCAATCGCGCTACTCCGAATGCACTTCAGAGGAGGGGCAGGAAACGGTATTTAAACGAGATGGCGAGCCGTCTTTCATTATTTTCATTCTTCTTTTTTCTCCAAGTCGTTGAAAAGACTATTCACTCACCTTATAAACCTCATAATATGGCTTCAGGATCATCTAGGTCTGTGGATGAACACTGGGGTAGTCCTGGCTATCTTCCTCGCGGTGGCGCATGTGTCAGTTGTCGCCGTCGTAAAATGGTAAGTAATTTCCTGTGTATTGACTATCGTTGAGCTAATTCAGAGGTTTATTTTTTACTACGTAATTCTCAGAAATGTGACGGAAGACATCCTGTCTGCACGCAATGCGAGCGCGCAGGGCGTGCTGAGGATTGCGAATATACCGCCGGCCACGAGCGTTCTACCGTGCAAATTCTCGAGGATAACATAAGCCAACTGGAGGCAAGGATTCAAGAATTGCAAAATCCTAACGTCGCACCCACTTCTGTTACACTCCATCAACCATACGGTGCGGAACCTTCGTCTAGCTCAAGTCTTAATGCCTCAAATATGCGCCTTGCAGTTCAAGATCCTCCCGTCCAAATTGCGGAGGCTCTGTGCGTACTCTAGCAGCGGTTCGTGCGTCTCCTTGAGACTCACACATGGTTTTTAGGTTGGCTGTATTTTTTCTACGTGCTACAGACATTGGGTTCTTCCTCAATATTCCTCGCTTTCAAGCTTCAATGATGCAAGGATATCCTCCGGGACATCCTTCTAGACCTGCTCCCGCACTAATTTTTGCCGTTTACTTATGGTCTATTCGCCTCTCAGACGATCCGAGCGTCAAGAGTCGCGAATCGGCTTACTTATTTCGTGCCACACAAGACGCAGCAACGGCGCTCTCAGGAACGCACCCGGGTAGAATTTTGCATTCAATACAAGCAGAGGTACTTCTCGCAACATATTTCTTCGCTAACGGGAGGTTCTTCGAAGGAAAACACCACGTTTCCAATGCAGTGTCTACCGCTCTTTCTTCTGGGCTGCATAAAATCCGGTCGGGCGCTCCCGGTCAACAATCCGTCAGGAACAGAATATCAAGTCCAAGCGACCCAGTGGAAGAGGGCGAACGTATCATTGCCTTGTGGACGGTGCTCACTTTGGACAAGGTCTGGGCAACGGCACTTGAGCACGCCCCGAATTTCGAGGACTCCACACATGTTCTAGGTACCCAGGTCGACGCTCCGTGGCCGCTCGAAATGGAAGATTTTGAACAGGTTTGTCAGTTCTATGTTATGGATCGGTTCTAATTCTGATAATATTTCTGATTTACAGGGCCGTTTACCACAGCATGTGCGCACAACCAATACCATACAGAACTTCTTCTCTGGAGCACCAACGCCAGATGTGGGCCTTTCAAGCCGTGCGTTCGAGTCCAAGGCAGCCATACTGTGGAACAGCGCCACTTTATTTGCACGCAAGTGCAACGGAAGTCCGTTCTTTGCTTTCACGGAAAATTATTCATTTTCATCTGACACACAATACCTCCTGCAATTTTCAGATACTGCAGCACAACTAGCACTCCCGCCATTGATCGAAGAGTTCACGACGCTTTCGGCTCTGATAGACAAAGTAGCAGATCAGCTTCCGTCGACGGCCTTACAGATGATTGCGAGCCTTCAAAGTATAGAGAAGGCGCGCCGTCTGGCTGTAGGGTATACTATCTTGAAAATGGCCTCCATCACGCTGCATGCGCCTTTTGCATTTGTTGGACGAAATGAATCGTCTAGGCAGACGCGCATTAGCTGTGCACGAGAGATCCTCGAGGTAGTTGTCGCCCTCGGAGAAAGGGGCATACAGCATCTCAACCCAATTATTGGGGTAAGCATATTCCATTTTGTCGCCCAAAGCAGATTCTAACAGAATTTACGTGACCCCAATAATTTAGTCGGCCTGGGTGGAGGCCGCTCAAATTCTATTCAATGAAGTCACGAATGCTCGCGCTCTACGTATGTCTGGAGCATACAGCAACACCAATGAAAGAGCGATTTTGGATTTAGTCCAGCGTGCCACCGGAGCCATGGCCGACTTCGCACTTAACATTCCCCTGACCAGTACGCAGATCTGATGATTCGACCCTTTAGGCTATTCATACTCTTATTTAGGCTTTCAAGTTAGCAAGATCGAAGAGACTTATGGAGCTCTTACTCGCTAACTACCTCGAACTTCTTCGGCAATCTCCGTGGAGATAATTGGCTTCCGAGTCCTTTCAAAGTTTTTTTTCTTCTGGTTTTTCGTTCTATGAAACACGGCATACTGATTTCTATAAAATATATCTAGCTCCTCTGGAGGAACTCTTCTCGTCCGCATCCTTTAATTTTATATTAGGTGTTCTGAATTCTTTAGAGCTATTATACATTTATATTTTTTAATTCTTCACACTTTCGTTCAACTTTCGTTTCTCTCATATTCCGTATGGGTTTTATAATATACTGGCTGCTGGTCATTTATCTGCTTCTGAATAGAAATTTTATTTATTGTTTTGTTTGACCACTGGGGATTAGGAGCTTAGGACAGGGGTGAGTCGTGACGCCTTTTACAGCAGAGTCACTTTTCGAGCTTCAAGAGAAATTCCGAACTTAATTAAATTAAATTAAATTAAATTAGAACAGTATCTATTTAATTATTGAATACTAAATATCATTATAACTTGATATACATCTTCCTGCCGATTATATTCCTGAACGGCCACAGAGTTTGCACAGAGTGATCCTGTCCCATAGACATCTCATTCCCGAAAACTAGTCCTGGCACGGTAAAACATATGCGGAGTCTCGACGCTTAGTTCTTGCGACATGTACGGTACGCACTCCGGAGATTCGAGAAGCGGTGGCTAGACCCATATGTATAAGTTCCCATATGTTGGCCATTTCGGAACGGACTTACCGTCAGGCGCCTATTACGAAGTGGGCACCGGTAAGTATCGTTTATCTGATTGTCTTTTGACTGAACGTGAGCCTGACTCTCTCGGGACCTATAGATGTCATCACGCTCGTCCATAGGCTCGTCCACAGGCTCTCGGCGAGCTACCGCTATCATACGCGTATGTGCGGCTATGCACGGGTAGCTAGCCTTTCAATAGCCTTTGATCAAATTAAACGAATGTCCGTTTTGAGTCAATATGTAAGGCCCCAGGACTGAAGCATAAGGAGGAATGCAGCTGATATACATTTGTATCTCCAGATTCTGGACTACGTAGCGTTACTGTGCGTTCACGGATGACCATAAGGTACCACCGCCCACGTTTGCCTGTGCTACGTTTAGATACAAATATTACGTTCAGGTTTGCGCAGTCGCGGTGCTGCTCTTAATCCGCTGTTGACAAGCTGTTGATTGATGCTTGCCTCAACTGCCCAGATCGGCAGCCTTTAAAATTGAACGTTGAACAGGCAACAGGAATCCACTGCTACGAGCCAGGGTAAACTACATTATCATCATCGTCTCCTTCTCTGCGAGAAGTTTATTTAGAAGCGCCTAAATTGAAGTCGCCTACTATCAAGGATCATAGTTTGATACCATTTCGCAATCACACTGCACAGCGCCTGGGCGCCCGGTTACGCCGACTGAATTGTGGTAGATCCCGCTGTCTATTGGCGATATCGGTAAATAATACCCATCTCATGAATGTAAAGCTCTAAGGGCGAGAGTAGGCGAGAATGCCTTCCCCGGAGGGAAGGCTCCGGCTAACGATAACTTGATTATGACATAGGGGATCCAGGACCGCAGCCGATTCACTTGTTTCTAAATGCAGTGCACGCTATTTATAGCTAAAAAATACATCCTTGTTATTATAATTGAGTTCCAAGTCATTACTGACGCATGGTGCATGCTTAAAAATTTGACCAGTTGAATTTTCGAGTATCTGTATCTAAGCCCACTGGTTTAGATGGAGAATTACAATCTTATATAACAAGAAGAGCAATAGTGTCCGTGATTCAGAGCGGAAAGGCGTACGAGGTAATATGGAAATAAAAATAATACATATGAATCTACACGCTCATCTTCATAGCAATACTAGGGTGCGGGGCATATCCCTCTACAACAAAGTCGGAGTAGACGAAGTCTTCGATATCGTGGATATCATCGCGCGCCCATCTCAGTTTCGGGAATGGCTTCGGTTCCCTAGCAAGCTGTACCTGTAATGCCTCCACATGATCCCGGTAAACATGCGCATCGCCGAGCTGGATGATAACCTCGTGCGCTTCCGTGCCCGTGATATGAGCAATCATATGAGTAAGAAGCGCATAGGATGCAATGTTGAAGGGGATCCCGAGGCCGAGGTCAGCAGAGCGCTGGTACATCAAGCAGGAGAGTCGAGGCTTCTGCGTTGGATTCGACGCCGGGGGGAGTTGCACGTAGAATTGGCACATCATATGGCAAGGAGGAAGCGCCATTAAGGGTATGTCTTCAGCTCAATGAGCATAGCGCAATCGTTTGATCGAATTACTAGACGAACATACCTTTCGGATTCCATGCGCTGAGAATGATTCGTCGATCTGTAGGGTTCTCCTTGATCTTCTTAATACATTCTCGTAGCTGATCGACTCCTTGACCCATGTAATCTGTCTCGCAGTCGACGTATTCAGCACCAAAATGTCTCCATTGGAACCCATACACCGGCCCCAGATCGCCCTCGCGTCGATGGCCTAGTCCGCGGCTCTCGAGGAACTCTTTCGACCCGTTTCCGTCCCAAATCTTGACGCCTTTCTTCGCCAATAACGTGGAGTCGGTACATCCGTGTATAAACCACAGCAATTCCTCGACAATCCCGCGCGTGAAAGTTCGTTTCGTGGTCAGCAGTGGTAGTGTCATCTCGGCAAGAGAGAAGCGCAGATTTTGAGGCGCGAAGACGGCGATGGTTCCAGTGCCCGTGCGGTCTGGGCGGGAATCTCCATTTTCTAACACGTGTCGAATGAGGTTGAGATATTGGTGTTCATCGTGTTCTGGCGTTGCGGCTATCGAGACAGTCATGGTTGCGGGGAGAGTTGGATGAGCAAATGTGGGTCAGGCAAGGAATCGCGAATAGTCACACGTCTCGTGATTTTCTCGTGATATGACATTTTTGAGCGTTTTAATTAAGTTTTAATTTGAAATTGAAATTTGAAGATCGATTTGCTCTTCTACTCAACTTCTACTGTCTCCCCGAGGCCCTACCCGTTGAACTATGGCAATTTCTAGAAGTCAAAGAAAGGCCGGTAAGTCTACAATTGTCATCAAGTAATTATACACGAGATGCGGATACACCGTGCAGATGCAACCAATACTGTGGAGGACACGGCTGCCTCTGAATGTGATACTGTGTCGTCCTCAGCAGGAATCAAACGGAAGGTGGAAGAGGACCCGGATACAGACAACCTTCCTCCGGCGAAAACCCAGAAATCTTTCACGAAACACGAAACGCACTGGAACTTGGATGGCAGCCTTCTTCTGCAAATCGGAAACACGCGCTTTAAAGTTCATAGAAGCCGCCTGACGTCCGAGTCCCCTTGGTTTTCTGCTTTGATAGACAAGAGAAGCGGTTTATCGTGCGAGGATACATACGAAAATGATGCCCAAATTGATCAGGTTCTCTCGACCGTGGAAGATGTAGAGGGGATCGACTTATTCTTTTTGGGTTCGGAGAGCGCTGGCTTCCCCGGCCCAGAAGCCTTTTCGATACTCCTGACAGCAATGAACCGTGGGATGTGAGTTAAGATCCTTTCACTATCATATATGCGGTCGCTGACAAGCAGTCGCCCAGAAATTTTGTGAATGACCCTCCCACCCGCGAGGGTATTGTCCTTCTGTACAAAGCGGCCTCATTCTACGAAATGGAAATCTATCAGACCTTTTGCGAAAATTATTTCCTCAAAACATATCCCGACTCCCCTCAATCGCTTCCTGCATCACCTTCCGTCAACCTTGCCGTACAAGGAATTCTTTTAGGACGCGAATATGCCGCTCTTTCAGCTATTCTCAGACCCGCATTCTACGATTTGGCAAGAGCACCACTCTGGGACAAGCCAAAGCCTATTTGCAGTGGATCTGACACAGATGTGGACGAGGATATCGTAATGCCGGACTCCGACACGTCCACTCACGAAGTAGATCATGACGAAACCGAACAGGAGGGAGCACTTCATCCGCTAAAAAAACTATCACAGAATGATTTGATTGAGCTTCTCGAACTGCAGAAACGTTTGTCGGTCACTTGGGACAGGATTTTTAACATCATGAATTATGTCTGCAACACGGACAAATGTAAAGCGAGGCATACCCCAAAGGTTAGGGATATCAAATCGGAAGGCCCTTATGACCCCATTCTGGGAATAGAGCGCTTACTTGACCATACACCATTCAAGAAGTCCTATTGCGATGTAGCCGCGAAGAAGGTCAAGCGCCTGCTAAATGCAGAAAGGGATGGAATTTGGGACGATATCAGGGATTGGCTTGGAGTCTCAGACAACGACAATATGTAGGAGGTGTCGCCTTCCAGAATAGTACCATTATTTTTATTCGCCTATTTAACGATTATCGCTTACTGCGTTACGTTCTTAGTTTCAAGCTCATATTTACTGCCTGCACTTATTTTCAGTGATCGATCGATCAGCGCTCAGCGACTACGTCTGCGCCTTTTCTAACCTTGACGTCTGACGCATTGAATATAAATTAATTATGATTGAGTGTACAGAAGGTTAAGCGCATGCTCTGTTACAATGCTCATTACGCGCTAGCGCCGACTTGAAGCGCTCTTGGGCGTCAAACAAGCATCAAATACAAAAAAGCCAAATTCCTTTGGATCGCGAGGAGTCACATCACGTGCGCGTGAATAGCCCTTAATTAAAATTTATTCAGTGCGCCTCAAGTGCGCCTCTAACGTTCTAATCTACGAAAGCGCTTGCTTTATTGGGGGTGAGTACTTCAGCTCTCACTTTTTTGAAACATAATGACGCCTTACATATTGTGACGTTGGCAACCCTCCAGGACCACAAAAACCAGTTGAACGCGTCCGGCGGAATTTTCGAAGAATTTTGCAAGACTGAATATCTAGTTCTCCGAGAATGGATCCCGAATCATCTGCTGGGATTAAACGAAGAATGGAAGACGACCCAGAAACAAACTCGCCGCAGGCTTCCAAGGTGCCAAAAACATTCATAAAGCACGAAAAGCACTGGGCCGAGGACGGCAGTCTGCTTCTGCAGATAGGCGATACGCGCTTCAAGGTCGTCAAGAGTCTCCTTACGTCTGAATCGACCTGGTTCGCTGCGCTCATTCGACAGAGGGGCGGAGTCATCCCCCAGGAACCGTTCTCTGAACAACATGAAATTGACCGTGTATTGGCGACTGTCGAGGAAGTGGACGGGCTGGATTTGTTCTATTTGGACGTGGACGCCGACGAATTCAAGAACCACCTGGTATGTTTCTCTTTGCTCTTGACCGCGATGTCCAATGCAATGTGGGTTCTCTTTGCCGTCAATTGAATTGCGTGGGTCGACCGTTTGCTGATCCAGCGCACTTAGCGACTACGTGTATTCGCCACCCAAGCTCGCGGAGATCACCCTTCTGCTAGAAGCCGCCAATTATTATCGGGTTAAGCGATACGAAAATTTTTGTGCCAAGTTTATTACCAACCTTCTCCCGGATCGATTACCAATGACTGACACGACCAACCTCGCTCTTCTTGTGAAGGGAGTGAAGTTAGCGCGATCATACGACATCCTTCCTACGATTCTCCGGCCTGCTTTCTATGGCCTCGCACGGTCATGGCCTGCCGACGTCAATGGCGACGACAGCGAAAGCGACGACGAATACGGCGACCTTATGTCCAACGATGACGACGACGAGACGGTGAACGGCGATGCCAAAAAGCCGTCTGCGCTGGAAAAGCTCGATAGCGCCGACCTCGTCATCCTGCTCAATATCCAGAAGCGACTCGTCCTTGCCTGGAACGACATCGAGGACCTCATGGAGTACAAGTGCAACACTGCGCAGTGCAACAAGCAACACTTGGGCAAGATGAACTATCTGCGGCGAGGGATGCCCTACGACCCCATCCGCGGAGTGCATTCGATACTTTCCAGCCCTCACGTATTCAATGCAGCGAATTACTGTGCAGAGTCGACGAAAAAGGTCAAAGAGCTGTTGCGCAAGGAACGGGGTAAAATTTGGAATGACATCAAGGAATGGATTGAGCCTTCCGGGGACGCGGATGTTCTTCTGGCTTAATTCAGTACCACTTGATATCGTACGCTTCATATTCTTCAATTTTATACTATTGCACAAATATCGCGTCAGAAAATCCACGAGCGCTTGCATTTTCCCACTCAGTGCGAAAAAACACTGAGGTCGAATTGCCCGGAGGCCGATACGTCGGTATATTGATGCCCCACGGCCGTCGTCCACCTAGGAGAAAAAAAGCCGAGTCATCGTCACTACCAGGACCGCAAGCTGGGTGGGACACTAGTGACTTACCCGCCGAATGGTGTGCCGAGGGTGAGCGTCTGCAGAGTAAAGCGTAAAGAGCGATGAGCATCCGGCGTTTGGGTAGACGAAGAAATATAGAAGAAGCAGCGCACCTCGACGTTGTTGAAGGTCGCGAACCAGAGCGGGACGGCGTCGTCGAGCACGAAGCTCGTCGACCCGAAGAGGGTGCTCCATTCCTTCAACCAAGTGAGCGCGGGTTCAAATACGCAGCTTATATTAGGGTATAAGACGCTACGTACCCCAGGCGTGCTGTATATCCCAAAGTTGAACCCCGTCGCTTTCATCGCTGCGATCAGGGACTGCGCCTGGGCTTGGTTCCCTGCCGTGCCGTAGTTCCACTGTATGCAGGACGTTATTAATGAACATCCGCTTCGCGACGCTGAAAACACAACCCACGCACGTTATTACACACCGAGTCCTGCTCCAGATCAATCCAGATCGTCCCAATATCCATCGAATGCGCGCTGAACGTCGCCCCGAGCTCCGCAATCTGCGTCGCATAGCTCTTGCACGTATTCCCGGATCCATTGCACGGGAACCAGTACGTGTCGATGTTCGTGATCCCCGCCGCGCGCGCGTTGTTATATGAAGAGACGAAGTTCGGGTCGACCTCGCCCCCGACGCCGCATGCCTCCTCGAAGCCGCGGATGATCGCCTTGGTGAAGCCCTCGCTTAGCGCTTTGGAGTATGTCGCGGTGGAGACGAGCGTCGAGGAGTCGACTGCGGACACGAGTGCGTAGGAGGAGGTTGCGAAGACAGGGAGGAGGGCGAGCTTCTTGATGAAGTGGAGCATGTTCGATAACCGGTTTCAGGCTGTGGGTCTGGAAGCTAGGATGGCAGACAGGGTCTTATCCTGATATGTATTGCGTGCGCCTGGCGGTGTCACAGAGGCGGAGAAAGGGAAAAGGCAATTGGACATGAGATGCATATATCATTGCGCACATCCGTTGGCGGCGCATGGATTGCATGATGAGTCTCCCAGCCGACCATCGAATATCCACAGAAAACTGTCAAAAACCACATGAATATCCGCGAAGCCGAGGAAGGGAAAGCGGAGAGCACGCATTCTGGGGCGTATATATAGCGTATTTGGCGTTCAATGAGAGATAAGGCGTGATGCGCGTGATGCTCTGGGTCGGAGAGCAGTGGTGGGAAGAAGAGGAAGAGTGAGCATGTGCGCCGTGCTTGGTGTTGTGCACGGGCTATTTTTGTGGGCCTGGATATAAAGCCATACACTTGAGCTTGATGGACGATCGTCATTAATTCAATGAGTATATGAACGTACCGTCAACCGTGAATTAAAAATGGTTCGCGTACATAGTTCTGACGTATGAATGAATACACCTGATACACGTAGGAGGAGGGGGTCAGCCTGGTCAGGTGGGAAGGGAGTGCGGTCACGGTGCTCACTGCCCTCTTGCTTGCGTGCTTTTACGTGTGGGTTTCCTATTTCTTCCGCCCGCATGCACCCTGGAGTCTTCAAGATTCCAGCAAGTGCAGCCACAGCCCGCCGAGGCTTCAACACTGCATCGTAGCAGTTTGGTGATAGTGATGGTAAATCTGATAGTAAAACGAGCGTTATCTCATCTAGCCATGCCACTTGCTGTTCACGGGCTATTTTAGTGGAGCGCAACATGATATGTAAGAAGATAACGCAAGTGCGAATGTTCTGAAATAAAACCATACATTTGATGAACGGATCGTCATTAATTTATGTAATGAGTAAATGAACGTACCGTGAATTAAAAGCTCTGATGTATTAAATAATACATCTGATTTGCATCTGATACATCAGCAATTCCTGATTTTTGGAGTGCAGCGTCCCACAGCGCGAAAGTGAGGGTCCCCCTTCTGACAGCGTCGTAAAGCGCCCATAGTGCCCCCCCAACATTGCTGATGTACACTAGAAGGAGGTCAGGAAGGGGGATGTCAGCCGGAATGTAGGCTGGATAAAGGTTGACTTGTGCTTACTCGGCCTGACCTGGCCTTTTGCTTGCGTGTTCTTTACGTGTGGGGTGATATCGATTGCATGCACATGCACGCCCGAGTCTTCGAAGATTTCACAAGTGCAGCCCGGCTCGAGTCCTGCATCGGAGTCTGATAGTATTAGAAGAGCGCTATCCTATCTCCCAATCATAATCACACAACGTTATTCGAGAGCTCTTACCGGCAGCCAATCGAAGGAAGAGGAGACAAGAGCCTATGAGCGCCCAGCCCGGGTTACGCCGCCACAGTCCTAAGTGCGGAACCGGAGTTAGGGCTGGCACTCCGAGTCTCCGGAACGGGACTTGACATATGTATATAACCACGTGGCGGGCGTGCCGTGCCGGTGGGTGCCAAGCGAGGCAGCTCTCCCTCCGCTTCCATGATTGAACCACTGATCATTCTTCCCCGGGCTCGAGCGAAGCAGAACACCCCGGGCCAGAAGTTCCTCGTCAAAAATATTCTGTCGAAATGAATAATCGTTCCAGCTGACAGTGATATGCTTTATGTATCAGTCGACAGGTGGATGAAGCATTGGATTGCATGATCGCCTTCATATCGACGGCGCCCTACTACAAATTGGCAGGTCGGTCCAGGCCGTGGTCTATGCGGAGTATCACTGGCCGCCCGCGAACTCTAGACCTACGTACGGATTTCACAGGCATGCGATTGGAAAGCCAATAAAAGCAAGAAGACAACCTGGGCTCTGTCTGACTCGGAAATTTTTCGTTCAAAGACACCGGAACTTTATCGATTCATCCTAGACGTCACCACCTCCACCTTTCCGCGTCGCCCCAGTGACACCAAAACTTGCAACCAAGCAGGGAAAAAAAGCAGCTGTCTCACCGCCCATGCAGCATACCACAATCAGCCTAGACACGCCGGCCGAGCGCAATCTGCTCAGCATGATGCCGCCGGAGATGCTAGGCGAAATCTTCACCTATTCGTCCTTCCACAGCCCCGACGCGCCCCTCATTCTCGGCGCGGTGTGCAGCGCTTTTCGCCATGTTGTGCGCAGCACGCCAGAAGCATGGACGCGTCTGCATCTGCAAGCCGCCTCGCCAACCCTCTCGTTGGTCACAGAAGGGTCCCCCGATGCACGATGGGCACGAAAAGCGGAACTATTCTTTTCAATGGCAGGCGTCTGTCTCGTCGACCTGCATATCCAGATAATCGCATCTGTCCCCTCTGCCCCAGCAGGCACGAAATCCGCCGAGCCAATCGTAGCGACCTTCTTCACGGACCGCAAAGCGCTAGGCCAGTGGGACGGTCAGCTGCCGCGATTGCTGCACCAGCACCGTCACCGGATCCATGGGCTTGCACTACACTCCACTACAGTCGACGAAGCCGAGCATTTCTTCACAGCCCTCTATCCGCCGCAGGCCAGCGGTGGAAGCGCAAATTCCCCTCAGCTGCCGCTCGAGGCGCTTAGCTTCCATGCCTCGTCGGACGGCGTACACCGATCCCTAGCCCTAAATTTGGCACACCTTCGGCACAAGCACAAGCCAGCGACGCGCGTCTCGCTCTCCCATTGCCATTTCCCCAACCTCGCGCACCTAAAATTCGTCAACCATCCTCTTCCTGACATCGTCAGCGATGGTGACGGGCCGCCAATGAACAATGCAAGCAGCCTGCGCACGCTGAGCATTGTGTATCCCATCCGCTTTGCGCCGATCTCGGTAGACCGTATCCTACAGGTCCTAAGTTCGGCTCCACTCCTCGAGAAGCTCGAGATCGAAGCGCGTGTTATCGATACCACGTCGCCTTCCCCGGGGACGCCAACCAGCCCAACAACACCCTTATCTTCCGCCACGTCCTACTTCAGCGCCCCCGGCTCCCCCACCCCCCCTCCCGGCCCGCAGCCCGACCTCATCGCACTCCCCTCCCTCACGCACCTCGCGCTGCGCATCAACAACCTCCCCGCGCTGCTCAGCCACCTCCTCCTCCCCGCGCTCGACACCCTGCGCCTCGACGACCTCGACGGCAAGCGCGCCCGCGCCGCGGCGCAGACCGCCGCCGTCCTCCGCCAGCTGCTCGTGCGCATGGAGCTGCCCTGCGCCGCCGCCCCGCGGCCCGCGGGCCTGCGCGTGCTCGACATATGCGGCGTCGCGCTCGCCGCCGCGCCGGGCGAGCGCAGCGCCGCCGAGGCGGAGGCGCTGTGGGCATGGTGCGTGCGCCGCATGCGCGCGCTCGAGGAGCTCCGCGCGGCGCGCGTCGACGCCGCCGCGCTGTGGGCGCTGATCACGCCGCCCGCGCAGGCCGCGCCGGACGACGTCGCGCTCCCGCGCCTGCGCCGCCTCGCGATTGTTGATGCGGGGCCCGCGGTGCAAGCCCCTGCGCCTGAGGCGTTCGCGCTTTTCCTCGGCCGCGCGGCGACGCGCTCGCCGGAGCCATCGCCGCAGCAGCTCCCCCGCCCTTCGGCCGCTTCGGATGGGCAGCCGACGTGTGGTTCCTTACTCAAGTTCCAGCTGCGCAGGCCCGAGGTGCACGTCGACTACCGCTTGGCGCAGAGTGAATAGGCCCTCCGTACTAAAAAATCTGTTTTTTTCACTCGACCCTACATATTTAATTTTATCTATAAAATGTATTTCCAAGCCCCTGAGCCCATGCCATTATTCATTATCGGGAAATAAGTTCACAGCCACTGGGAGAGTCGGGAAAGAAAACCAATTATTTGCATGATCACTACGATACAAGTTGCGATAAATTAGATCCACCTAAGATGAAGCGCAAGAGATAGTTTCAAGCCTTCGTTTTCCTCCGCGCCTCCAACGCCCACGGCACGCCACACACCACGAGCGAATACACACTGAGCACAAGCATCGCACGCGCATCAGAAACGTACATCGTCTTCATACTGAGATTCACCGCGCCCGTGAGCACATTCGCCTGTACGCCCAACTCATCAGCGCCTCGCCTCACCTCCCGGGAACAACACAACACGCACCAGGAGAAACACCGTAAGGCTGTGCCGATTGACAGCCTCGAGCAGCAGCGGCGGGTTCCCGCGCGCTACCACCGCCGCCTGCTGCGAGGCAGGAAGTGACGACGGGGACGCCACATTGCCCAGCATGGACCCCTTCTTCGCCATGCTCCTCTCCCGAGGCAGTCCGTATATCCAGATATCCAGCATCGCGAGGTAGCCGAGCAGGAAAGAGGTGTTGAACGCGGCGACCCAGAGGATGTACGAGACGTTCACCTAATGGGGAGGCCGAATCAGGTCACTGCCGTACTCGCACAAGGGAGGGAGGTGCACGTACGATCCGCCGTGAGACACCCTCACCTGCGCTCCACCGCCCATCGACGCGGGTGATCCGCGCGAGCCCCAGCAGACCCCACCACATCGCGGCGTATGCGCAAAGCTCCGTCGCCATCTTGCCGGTTTGGCGTGGGGCCGAGAGATCCGGGACGGCGCCGGCGGCGTCACTCGAGCGTCGCTTGTGGGTCTGCGGAGTAAGGGCGGCCTGCCGCCTACGGAAGAAAGACGGGGAAGGGGGGAGGATGAGGGTGCCCACGGACAAGCCGACCAGCTGAATCGCGAGGTAGCCTGTGGGATTGTGAGGCATGTTTAATTTGGTAGGTGGGCATGTGTACCTGGGAGTGATACTAGCCCTTCTTTGTTCGCGCTGATCAGCGACGTCCGTGGGGCGAATAGAGCATAGTCCCGCAAGTGAAGTTGTGATAGGGAGAATTGATGGGCTGGACATGGTGAAGGTAAGGGGAGTGCGATCTTCTGTAGAAAAGCGGCTCACCTAGTCCCACAAGGACGGCAACCGCTGATATTGGGAGCAAGGAGAACAGAGGGTGTAGCAGAACTTGAAGGATGGGTAAGAGAGCGAGTGTAATGAAGAAGTTCCAATGGACGCCGTATTCCGTAACGTGTTCCTGCAGTGTTGTTCAATATTTGTTGAAAGTGTGATTTGGAGGTAGCTCACCGGGTATTCCGTCCCTTTCACGAGAAGTACGCGAACAACACCCAAGGCAATAATAGGCAAACACTTTCTGGTGACATTGAATAGTTTTGGAAGGAGTGGACCGCTGAGGTACCTCGGATCTCTTACAAGCGGAATTGCAGAGACAATTCCTTGCGAGAAAACGAAGGAACCGACGCCCAGATCCATCTGTCCCAAGTCGGTCAGATCCGTGTGAATGCGGGAAACGGAACTCACCAACGATACTCCGAACGTCTCGCACTTGGCCAGCGAGCGCGGAAAAACAGGAAAGTCCACGGCAAGAATTGAGAGCACGGTCATCAACATCATATGCGCGCGATAAGTCGTTAACGCTGGCAAGGGCGGCATTTTGGGCCTGTTGATAGTTTTATGGGGCTGTGACGGCGATGGTGGAACGGTCGACGGCAACGAGTTGCCCGGCTCTATTCTATCCACTTGCAAAACGATCCCCAGAGGGATAGCTAGTCCAACAACCAGATAGAACGGTTTCTCGGCAGCAGCGGTCATCGCAAGCAGCATTGGTAGAACTAGCAGGGCCCATGACAACAGAAAACCAGTGGTATGCGCCGCAGAAAAACGCGTTTTAGTGGCTGCATATAATGACACTGATACCTGGGTATGAGTACGTCAATAGTTAGACAAAATCCTGTGGCATGTGCGTACCAGTGCGACGAGACATATGAGGTTGATGTGCATTATGGAGGAGCCTGTCATACCGGAGACGAATGTCTCTTTTTCGAGCTTGTAGGTTCCCGCCATGATTAGGGTTTTGAGGAGGTGCAGGCTGGTATCATGACCTGAGTTCGGGTGTGGAGGCGGGAGACTGCTTGGGATGATGAGCTGGTGAGAGAAACTCGGAGGAACGCCAACGAACCGCCAACCCGGTCCTCAATCCGGAAATCGACTCGGCGTATCACGTGACAATTTTGACCTTGAACATTTTTATAAAAAACTTTGATTCGCCACACATCCAACACACATCCTAGTCAAAATGCACAGTAGTAAGTACTGCCATCAGGACAACTATGTATGTTTACAGTTGAGCCCAGTATCACAATACAACTATTTATTCCATTTCATTGACCCGTTGACTCACTGTCTTTGCATTGCATCGACTCTTCAATCTCGTGATACTGATATCCATCAATAAGTACTGCGATAACTTGGCGATAACGTTAGATTCGCGATTGATAAAGCTGCTATTTTTCAAAATTGGCTTTATTACACTGATCAAATCATCCCACACGGGGGTGGCGGTCCAGTTGCGGGGCTTGCGCCGCTGTGGAAGTTACCTGCCGGGCGAGACAGAAATTTTATTCCTCTCTGGCAGGGAACCAGGACTCAATCACGGCCGGCGCAGTGACTCGCTGACTCGAGATTCCAGAAAACCTGCGTAGCCTTGGAGGGCGAATACACCTCCCCATTATCTCGGCTCTCGCTCCTTGAGTCATTCTTGGAACGCAGTTAACGTTACTAACGGCAGCGCTGCTTGCCTTTCTTGGGAAATTAGAGGGAATGGCATGCCCAATGCGGTATTATCACTGTCGACGGTATGTATTCCGGGAAACTGGCCGGAAAAAGGCTGGGGAAGCTGCGCGCGCTCACTGGATGCGAGTTGGGCTTGATATTCCATTGTTCTAAGTGGAAGGAAGTGCGCTCGGAAGGGATTGCACAGACTTTCCACATATGTATTCAAATGTAGCGATAATATTATGGAGTTCATCACTTGACAGGCCCTGACTCATGTAAACCCATTTCCCGACGGTGCACTTCACAGATAGCACATTCCTTAGGAATACCTATCCTTGCCAACGCATTGCATTCGCACCGAGCGGCCTAGAATCGCAGAGCCTGTATACCCTGCTCTGGATGGTATAAAAGGGAGTCATCTTAATTCATTCGAGTCAAACAATGCACACTTTCACCACCCAGACTCGAATCGACACCCACGACATGTACCGCACTTACGCACGCCCCAGCGCTATCCCCCCGCCGCCCAACATCAAGGACGGTCCAAATGTGCCTCGGGGCACACGTTAATATTATCCCGCCTGCTAATGTCGTACGTTGTGTCATAAGATATACCCTCGACTCAACTAAACTCACCGCTCCTTGTCTCAGGCAGCGGAGTCAATGCCAATAACCGGCACATCCGACGCATCGACAAGGAGCCTGCAGTTCACCTGGCAACCCATCACTGATATCCCTCCACCATATACCCCTTCTCGACCTCTGCATACGATTTCTCTGCATCATTTATTCTGTGCATAACAGCCATATATCCCTGCTCTCGAATCAACTCTAGCCTTTCTCCAGTAATCTCGCAACAATCTCATAATAGAACTTCCTCACACTGACGAGTGACGAGCGGAACCCCCCACGATATATCTCGGACTACCGTTGACATCTTCATTATTCCGCAGACATTAATCCACCCATAGTCGATAGAATAGATAAAGAACCTATAGACATTCAATCTAGGCCACAGTAGTTAATATTTCACGATACGCACGACGATTCAACGATGGACTCACCCCTACTTCTACATTCACTTCATCTTTCTCATCTTCATGACATCTTTCTGTATACATCAGCTCCATGTAACTCATTCAATGAACACAAGTGGTTACACGTACTATTCCCTTGATCAAGGATCAGAAGTCACCTATGAAGGCGAGACTCTAAGGTTATCACAGAGGTATCGAATCCCTTCCTCAAATAGCGTCGACAATTTGCCTCAGGGTTGCCTCATGGTCTCATGGACCTACAACACAGCGATCGCCCGTTAGGCGCCCGCCCGAGTAACTCCGGGGTCCAGAAATTTAGCACTCACCATTTGTCAGAGATAAATCGCCTTTCCCGTTGCTTCCCTCAGCTAAGCTCCGCTCTACCGCTTCTAAAATCCGATGGTTCTTGGCTGCTTCGTCGATGGTCGCGTATAGCTGGTCCCCATTGTGCACGAATCCCTAACACACCACTCCCGACGCCGGCGGTCTCGACCTTCTCGCCGTTCAGATAGACCATCGGGCGCCCAGGCAGAGCTTTACAATATTGGAAGTGGCCCAGTTTCCTATTGCAGTTTTTAACTCACCATAGCCGTTGATCGCATTGAGCTAATTTTCGCCGGATTGCACTAATCGTTTAACCTATATGGTATAGCCTGTTCAGGAGACTATTTTGACAACGACATAAACATGTACTCACCTTGATTGTGTGCTGGTAAATTGAACCTTGGTTCACTCTTGAAAGCCGACGATAGACTGGGTGCCTAGTTTAAGCGCCGCTGCCTGAATATGGGGCGTTTCCTCCAAACGCCTGCCAGGGGGCCACTAGAGGAGGCTTTCTTTCTGCTGGGACGTTTAAGAGCAATATCGCGTCGTTTTGATATAGCGTCTTCGCCAAGATGACGATAAGGTAGATGTCAGGGTCGACGGCGATGAGCGCAATGTCCCCGTGGTACGCTTTGACATCGTTCCCAAGCCGTGTGGCGTACTTCTCCACAGAAACCTTCGCTGACGTTTCGGTGGAGGTCGAGACCGCGACAAACTTATATTTGGTCTAGATCAAAGGGTAGAAGAACACTGGCCGTAGGTTTGCGGCCGCCCACGCTGTGGCGAAAAGGACAAACACAAAGCCTACTTGATGGGTGTGGGCATGGGGAATGAATGGATGGCGGCAGATCGAGAGGGATTGGTTTATATTAGAAATGATAAGGCATACCCATGACGAGGATCCGTCCACGAGAGTTGCTTTCCACGCAGGTCACGGTGGAAAATCTGATGAGCGAGTGATCACAGGTTTCTATATTCTATTCTGCACCCAGTCGGGTTCCCACTGGGTTAATCACTTGATACGCTCAATGAAAGATAAAATTGACTGATTTTCAGAAGATTGAATAATTCCTCTAGTCGTATGAAGCACGATAAGCTGAGTTGATGGAGCAATAAGCCACCGCGGCAGGCAACAGGCAACTAAACTCTAATTCAAAAAATCCGGAGGGTAGATGTTTGGATCCAAAAAGTGTAAGTCTACGCAAGAAGACATACTATTTTCAAGTAGAATGTAATCTGTGCTCTCTGTGTAACAACTTACAAGATTACGCCTCGGTCAAGATTCAACAATGTAAGTATGTTTAAAATGTATTAATAGATGTCGAGTAAACCACTGGCAAGAGTAAACAGTACATAGGTCTTGGGAGGGTCTATATTTAAGGATCAAGGACAAAAAAAGGTGGTGAGAATCATGGTAAATAATATTACCCTTACTCGACCGGATTATAATTCTGTTTTTCTTCTTTGAAATGAAATTTCAAATTTATTACTAAGAGAACGGACCAACTAGAAGAAAAGCGCACCCTTTACAGGTTGGAGTGATTTGTGAGTGGCCGGGTGAAAATACTACGCGCAAGGGATCAAAAACCCAGGCATCTTGATCTGCCACTATTGCGCAATACACATGTAATACAGATGAGCATCGATTCCCAGCCAAAAACTCTTCTTCGATATTCCGATCTAGCTGCAAGTTTCAATGTGTTTATCTACTCTAAATTCATCTCAAAATATATAGATTGGACTCCAACGAGAAACTCGCTCCACAGCGAGTGGGACTGAATGAATTGTTATGTAGGATTAGTTTGACAACCTTTCAAGGCTACACACGGTCTAGAGAAGGACATCGAATGAAGATGATTCGTTCGAGTATAAATTGGGGCACGTGTCTTCTCGTGGTCGGCATTACGCAATGACTTACATATCGATCGATAGTATTAAAGGCAAATACGAGGTGTTTCTAAGCATCTTGCCTTCGCCCACAACCATCTCAGAAATTTCAGCATGTCTAACACTCTTCCTCCCCTTCCCTACGCATACGATGCCCTCGAGCCCTACATCTCGACCGAGATCATGACTCTCCACCACACCAAACATCATCAGACTTACGTCACCGCGCTGAACGCTGCTGAGGCGTCGTACGCCAAAGCATCGACCCCCAAGGAGCGAATTGCTCTCCAGGCTGCTCTCAAATTCAACGGAGGAGGTATATGACAGGCGTACCTTTTTCCCATCAAACGTCAATCTTATCTTTCGCATCAGGGCATATCAACCACTCTCTTTTCTGGAAAAACCTCGCACCCTCAGCGGCCGTTAACAAGGGCACCGGTGGTGTCCTCAAGGATGGTCCTCTCAAGGCTGCGATCGAAAAGGCATTTGGATCTCTCGATAACTTGAAGAAGCAGTTCAACACGACCACTGCTGGTATCCAGGGATCTGGCTGGGGATGGCTCGTAAGCGTGGAGCCTGTATCGTGCTATTTCAGACTGCTTATGTTCTGCACAGGGTGTCAACCCCGTCACCAAGGTTCTTGAGATCACGACCACCGCCAACCAGGATCCTCTTCTGACTCACGTCCCCATCATCGGTGTCGACATCTGGGAGCATGCCTTCTATCTCCAATACAAGAACGTCAAGGTCGACGTAAGTGGAGCTGTTCTTTCTACTTATGAGTGTTCTAATTATTTGCCGCAGTACCTTGCCGCTATCTGGAATGTCATCAACTTCGAAGAGGCCGAAGCCCGCTATGTCGAGGCTGTTGGATCGTCTAAGCTCTAAGCGAACTAAACATGTACTTGTATTGACATCGACGTAAATCGAATAGCTCTCTTATGTACCAATTTTGTGTGGTAGTCATCCACTATAGTGCTTCAAAGCTTCGAGATTCAAAAGTTGTCCAAAAGCTCCTGGCTTTATCTTATCAACCGTCTCAAGTAACCGGCATAGAGATCACGGGCTCGGTGACGTCCTTTTTATCTAAAAATAGAAATTACTAGATTTTAAAAGATGCAGCCAATTACCCTGCACTGCCGGGACCCAACAATTGTTTCGAGAGAAAAACGCGATGCTTTGGTTTAAGTTTGTTTCTTATTGTGCCCATGAGAAAATCGTGAAAATATATATAAAAGACTCTTCGAAAACATCAAATTTTTTCAACTGAATTGCCATATATAGAAAATCCAATTAGAAAAATCGGTTAACAAATGTATCCTTTGTATAGAATTTTGAATGCGTTTTTCAATTGCACAATGTAAACCAAAGCATCGCATTTTTCAAGCGTTTTTCTCTCGAAAATATTGTTGGATCCCAGCAGTGCTGGTACAAGGATCGCGCAACTCTAGTCATGAGTTCGTAGCATAAAATTTTTTGGCAGTTACTTGAGAGACCAGATTAGAATTATGCGTAACCAGATTTGAAAACATCAGTACTGGAAATAGGATGGTTGAGCGGACAGCACAATCATCTCCTCGGTCCGGGTCACTGTGCCTCAGATATTGATATATGTACATAAGTATATCGATGGATCATCTTTTGAATGTTCGAATGATTTCGTGACACCTTGATTCACACAATTGTATAAGTCTAGATGCTACTTCTCCGCATTGACTTAAACGACTTGCATGTCATTGCTCATGCCAATGCGACTCACAATTGATATGTGTAACATCAATACAGTCACCGACGCATCAATTGTGGCTGATTGCAACTCCGCGGCTCCCAGAAAAGGTGCTGTGGTACCTTTAGCTCGAAATACGTCCTGAGAAGGGTCTCACACGTGGGGAATTGCTCTGTCCGTAGTTGACATACCATACGTTATGTTACTTCGTATTCTGAGTATGACATGATAAGCAATGAAAAACTTTCGATCAAGTCCATTGACAAGTATCGCCACTCCCCAATCACCGCCCCAGGGAGCTTGATTGACCCGAAACGGACGTCTTGAGTATTTCTCTTACAATTGTTCATCTCGACTGCCGTGTTTCCGCGGTCAAATGTCCTGGGGCTGTATCCTTACTGCTCCATCATCTCTATCGATCATGCTTGAGTACCCTTTTGCTGGTGTGCGTGTCGTGACGCACCCTTCGCCCTGAGCGTCAAAAGCGCTCACGGGCGCAATACTAGACGCTCTGTTTCTTTCTTCTTCCTACTCCCATCTCTTTCTACAGGCGAAGTCTTCCGCTAGGTCTTTAAGCTCAAGTCAAGTCCAGATACCCATTTTATCCCTTACTTTAATCCAAATTGCCCACCGACAAGGTCACCTTAACATTTGACTCGTCGGTA
Source organism: Hypholoma fasciculare (assembly GCA_016801325.1). NCBI lineage: Eukaryota > Fungi > Basidiomycota > Agaricomycetes > Agaricales > Strophariaceae > Hypholoma > Hypholoma fasciculare. The sequence goes on along the minus strand of JAEKIV010000077.1, from coordinate 74,627 downwards.
AAATAAATCAACCCAACATAACCTTGAAGGTCACCGAATCCAAATGTCCATAACCACACCCTTCGTCTCTCTTCCCGCCGAGCTTCTGGAGGAATGCTTTCGGTATCTCATATTCCAGGACATACGGAGCGTCGTGCAGGTCTGCCGCGTGTTCACAGACGTTGGCCGGTTATTGCTCTACCGAAAAATCATCTTAAAGAGCGACCAGCAGCACATCAAGCACACCATTTCTCTGCTCATCCGGGACCCGACTATTGCTGTGAAGATCACACACGCAACATTAATTACGGTACCGCCGTTCGATATCGAACCTTGGATCCAACCAGACTTCTTTGAACACTCGGTAAATCTGCGAGCCCTCGAACTTCAAGGCTTCCCATTTTCCCGCCCAGACGACCAGGGAATTTTTAATACGGTACTGCGAACCCAATGCCTCAAGCTTTCTCGTTTTACATTCCGCCCTGGAGCAGTGAGATTTCCGGACAGCGGGTTTGAGTTGGCGGGCCTGAAGTGCGTTACGTGGCAAAGCTCTCTCGGTGCGTCCTTGTTCTCTATGTGCCGTAAGGCACTGACCGTGAATTTATTCAGCGACTACAGAAATGAAACTGACTCCTCTGATGGGAGCGTCGTCTATATCCCTAACGGATATCTCTTTCGAAGGGATGGTGGTCCATAAGTCAGGCCAGCCATACGATCTTTTCCTGCAGCACCACTTTCCGAACCTCCAGTCGCTGCAGCTCGGCTCTCTGATACAGACCAATATACCCCACCGGACAAACACTTTAATAACGCAATTTATTCAATGTCATAATGGGATCCAGCACCTTTCTTTAGGAAGGCGACGAGACAACGACATGTTTTTTCAATTCGACGAAACCCTACTAGGGCCCGACTCACTCTCCCTTCTTCAATCCTTCGAGGGCTTCCCAGAGAACATCGCAGCACTCGCGCGCTGCGAGGTTTCTTCTCTCTACCAAATTACTGCACTCTCGCTCTTCTGCCAGACGACAGAAGATGCCCACAGAGAGATGCAATTGATGTTCGACATCGTCAGGACCCCGCAAAACCCCCCAAAAAAACTATGCGAAGTCAAACATCTCCGTGTGCACTTAGATGTACAACTCGACCACCAGATGCCTTCGAACGTGACGCCGCTGATACATCTGAGGCTGATGGACCAGTTCGCCGACATGTGCCCGCTCGTGACGACCTTACACGGCCGTCTACACCCCATGTCCGCGGTGTGTCGAGTGTCCTTTCATACCATTGATGATCGACTGATGCAGATTGGCTTTAGGACGCGTTTCAGAAAATGTTCGGAATGTATGACCACCTTAAGGTCGTCTCCTTACCCTTGCGATCGTTCCTATTCCTCTCGCCTCCGGAGCTGGACTTCTTCGCGCCCATCGCCGCCAAATGCCGCGAGTTGCAGTGCCTCATCGCGCGCAGGCCGCCATATACGGAACTAAAATACACCAAACACACCCTGGTGCGCGACGCCCAAGGTGTGCTCCTGCGGGTTGATGTCCGGACGATGCACGACATATCCGCCGAGCTCGACGCATTTCATATGCCGAGTCATATATTTTACCATTGACTGGTCGCCCCACTGTGCCCGCTCGCTGCAGTGCTGCGCAAAATTTACCACCGCATAATTCACCGCCCCATTATATTCTCTCGACAATGTACACCATTTACGCGTAGTCAAAACCGCCTAGTAGCACACCAGTGCTTTGCTAATTTCCGTCGGCACACGGAGAACAACGTAACAGTAGATAGCTGATTGGTTATTTTTATTTATGATGTAGCTCTAGTCATGATTGTTTAAAAGAAATGTAGGATCCTGTACACGCATAGTAACAAACAGTGGATATACGTTCACTACACCCAGAAATTCTATGCGTTTTCAAGGTGGCTCAGCATATTCGGAGTATACGAACTAAAAATAGCAAGGTTTAAACGGCGACTGCAAGACATACGTCCCTGTCGCGGTGTCAGTGATAGATCATTGAAAAGCGTCCGTCTAGCACACCATTTCATGTCACAGACCATTACCCAGATAAGGACGCGTTCTCCACGGGTCTCGCGAGGCTATGTGCTTATAAACGACCATGTATATAGATGGGAACGATGGAAATCTCACTGCGTATCTTTTGTGCCTTCAGCCAACATCCTACATTTCATTCTTAAAATAATGTCAGAAGAATTTAAACCAGAAGCAGATGATCGTATAAATACACGAGTGAGAAGAAATGAATGCACAGTCCGTTTTGTTCGTCAAATGGTAAATCATCTTCCAACTAACCGCTTGTTGTAAGATGCGAATCGAAAATCTGTTGAATAATTTTGAATAGGAAGTTAAGTCTTCCTCCGAGTCGATGTGACGTTGATATCATTTTAAACTGGTTTAAGTATCAGTAACTACTTCGTGCCTTAAGGACATCGTGACAGTTCTAAAAACTACACTTTCTATTCTTGAACAGAGTCGCAGTGTCCAACGGCTCTCCAGTTGCGCTGCTGATAAAATCGTGGGTCAAATGCGTGCAGTTATGGAAGGTTAAACGACTCCATCCATATTTTGTGTCGTTAGCGAATCTGCTGAACGAGTTAAGTACCGGGTTCAGCACATCTAGTCCGTCGTAGTGACCCCCAGCACCGTTAGTAATGTACCATGGAAATTTAGGATTATTAAGACCATTAGGGTCGACTGTGTTGTTGAATATAGGCGCACTCCGTTCCATGACGTGGACATGTCCAGAGAGTACGAGATCGACGGAAAACTGGTTGAAGATGCCTTCAAAGGCGTCCTGACACTCGGTACACGCCGTGTTGCTGACATACCATGGGCGGTGTCCGGCTAGAAAGGACAACATATCATACCAGAAAACCACGGATCGCAGAAAAAAATTAACGCACCAGCGACAACCCACGGGGTCTTTTGTCTGTCAACACTTGCCAGATCCTTCCGCAACCAGTCAACTTGTTGATTCATTAATCCAAACGGGCCACTATCTTCCCCATCAGAGCCGCCTGGCTGATCGGGACCAATAAGACCATGACCCAGATCAGTTTCGGTGTCGAACTGGATGTAATGGACCATTCCGTGATCGAACGAATACCAGAAATTTTGAAGACCTTGAGATTCTAACGAGGGCATGCGGAAATGATGACTGTATCCCGTGAAGTTTGTCTGTCCGGGGACGCAGATTGTAACATCGAAAGTGATATTTTCTGCTTTGTCTTTCGCGCCTCCGTTATCACCTGCAAGTTCAGACCGTGACTTCAATAATTGCATGACAAAGAAATAGGCCGATCTCACAGTTTGCTTCATGATTTCCAGGCCCTACCATCCAGGCTTTTTGGCTAGTGAGAGGAGTCATCTCGTCGTAGAATTGGTTGAGAAGAGACTCATAAACGTGGAAGCCATCAGCAATTGTGGTATTCGGAAGGAAGCCCTGTATCTCTTCTTTGAGCCAATAGTCGGCATAAGCGATGTCTCCAGCTAAAGAAAATTGAGGTTATTCAGCGCTTGAATCTGAGGTTTGGGGTACCGAGTGGACTATAAGAAAGTGTGCACTCACGATGCCACAAAAAATCCCAACTATTGTCTTGCCGCAGCGATTGCATGGTGTTTATTTCGCCCGGGAGGAGGGGGTTAGCAGCCCCCTTGCCTACTGTCGTGCTTAGCCCTTGTGGCCCTATTAGACCGAGGTCAACTACGACAGCCATAGTGTACGGTGTATGATCGCCTTTCTCTCGGGAGGTTTTGAAAGAAAATATTTGCGTTTCATTTGCGAAAGCGGGCTGGTAGAAGTACTTTGTGTCAGGGCGCAAATCGGTGAGAAGTACATGGTTGTTGAAGGTGAGTGAGGTCGGATATGTTACGCTTTCAGCGTTCCGAGGAGACGAAATAAACTGTAGATGGTTGGGCGTGAGTCCGTAACGCACAGTAGGCACGGTGGGCAACTGAGAGAAGGTATTCCAGGATATCTGCATTCCGGTTGGTCCAGCATAGGCAAGACGGACTTGGACAGGCTCGAAGCTATTAGAGGGTACCCGGACATGCGAGATAGAGGGGAGAGCAGCGAGGGTCACTGACACGAAGCCAGCGAGAAGAATAACCAGTTTGTTCTGTGTTGAACGCAAGGCCATCGTGATCGAAGTCTGCCTCGGCGGCATGCGTCAGATGTGAGAGCTAGTTCTCCCATACTTATAGCCGTCGCGGTACAAAAGTGAACAAGCATGTTTATCGCGACTAGGGTGAGAGGCGAGAAGTATTTGTAGGTGCATTATTTTAGTACGCGAGCAAATCCATCAAGAATTCATGCGACTGCCATAGATTTACCGTAGGTATTTTCAAACGTGGGTCTTCGTTATTCTTTCGTCCATCAGAATACCAATTGAGTTGCTCAGGTCTGTAGAATAGTTAAATTGAAAAGCAAAACAGCATGTGCTTCATGTGCATGCGCTGCAGTCTCTACATAGTCCAGAGCCATAGTAGTTATGCTCATTATTTTCATTTAATTTAGAGCCCATCGAAATCGTTTAGCAAAGATCTGCATTACTACGCCCTAAAGCCTTGTCAAAAAGAATAGCGTCCGAATATTCATTTCCGTTCATAAAATGACATTGTAAGTGGGTGAGCTTACCGAGACACGTTTGTAAGAAGTGTCCGATGAAGCGTGGAAGCCCTGTCACACTAGCAGGGGGATATGTATGCAATCCATGGGGGACAGTATTCTACACACGCGAAGCGGCAGGGGCAGCATAATGGGCCAAAGGTAATTGGCCCCAACCCACATGACAGCTGGTTTAACAGGTCAATGTATCTCCCGCATTTCCTCCGCAATTCAATTCATTTATTTGAGTTAAGAGAGGTCAAGTAGTTAAACGATATGTGTCGTGGAAATGACTTATCCACGAGAGGTGGGCTCGTACTCGCATTCTCTACTTCTGCCTGAAAGACAAAAATTGTTACAATTTCGTACACTAAGTACAATGAAGACTCGCAAGCCCTCCATCTCCCTATGACGAGGAAGATTTATTTATGGACTGACATATTTGCCATATGCATATAACGGGCCCAGAGAACATACTGCACACCAATGAGGAACCAACATCTATGCCATGATTGCTTCTCTGTCGCAGACGCAATCATCCAACATCTTCTAGTATTACGTTGCTCCGCAGTCCAAAGGCAAGTTATTTAAGAAGCAGATAAATTTGGCTTTTCAAGCGAAGTGTTGTATGTGCTTAGCCCGCCAGTGGCATTTACAAGAGTATTTCAAGTTTTCAGCGAGCTACCGCTTAAACTGCCCCCACCGCCGTAAAACAAGTAGTTTCAAGAATTTTATCGCTCTGATAAAGGAGGGATACACCGCGTACCTTGAAGACAGTCGCCATCATGACAGGCCGAGACGCACCATGCGGTTCCATTTCAATGGAGCTCCATCGTATGCTCGCCAGCGCAGTTGTTGCTTCAAATAGCGACCTCTTGGCGGCCTTATGAGAATTTTCTACTTAGCTTAAATTCAATTATGCGTGCTTGTGCGACCCTTTCAATCCGAGTCGGGACTCTGGATACCATCCATCATGGAAAACCAAAGGCGCCTAACAACTTCATTCATTGCCACTGGCAGAACCTCCTGCCTGCAGTGGCGGAAAACAAAAAAGCAATTGAGGCGAGCAAGGTTCGGTGGCATCTCCCAAGTATGTCATGCACAAGCGCGTTCAGTGATTCACCCATAGGTAGATATTTTCGCGTCGGGCGTGATTGGGCCCGCGAGACCTACTTTCAGGGTGGAATACAGAGAGTAAGCAGAGAAACATTACAAATTTTGGACATTCGCCACGCCTGGCTCTGAAATGGAGACCGCAGAGTTCGGAGAGGACATCAGGCCCAGACCGCAGGGGTGCTTGCGCGTCGAAGCTCGGAAAGGAGTATTCGGATACGTCAACACGACGCTGAATATTGCGTGTTGGACAGATGCTGTCCTGCATAATGGCCGTCCGTTCTATAGCGGTATACCTACAGCCTCGGGAGTAGACGATACGTGTCTCTAAGTGAGTGTCCCTAGTGCATATTACTGAGTTTAGCATATTTCCGCAAGTTGAAGCGCAACGGTTGGGTAGTAGATAGAGCCTATTCGAGCCAGTGGAAATGACAGCGCTGGATCAGTATACCATCATGGGCCACCTCACGTCAGGTAGACTAGCGATCCTCGTTTGACGTATTGATGGTAAAAGAACGCGGGGGAAGTGGTAGTTAATCCGGGAGAAGTATAACGACCGGGTCGACCAGGCTCTGAGCAGCAGACTAGGCTTGAGCATGAAAATGAGAAGGGCCCCGATGCATATCTGTATGCAACTTTGGCCAAGATCGACTGAGCAAAAAAGCACGCTGCCGCGCAGAAAATCTGGAAAGTGTATCCGACTGCCCAAGAAGACTGGTATGCCAAAATCAAGGCGTGGTCAGAGACCATGAGACGATGGGAGCAATCCAACGGTGCCTAGAAAGTGAACCGTAGCGCTTCCAGGGGTCTGATTAGTGTACCTGGACGAGATGCATAAACTTTTACTTAAGGGGAACGCACAGAGACATGTTAACGTACTTGTGTCAGCTTTTGGACGCGTTCGTATCACCGTATTTTTCTTTTTCTTTTTCACCTTGAGACCTGAGTGTGTTGTGAGCTGGTCACCGCGGGCGTCTCCTCGGCGGGGCAGCACAACGACGAACAGTCTTCGATTTCCCTGGAACGTTTGTCACCACCTGTTATGCGCAATCCGCAGTGCAGCTACGGATTTCTGCGTTGGTTTACGTACGCTGAGTTTCAAAACAGATTTGTTACCGACAGCTGAGTCTTGCCGTATCGACATTTCACTGTGTTCAAGACATGAGATTGATTGATTCGAGGCCGGGCGACATTGGTGCGCAATCTTCTCTCGTAACTTGACCAGTGATATGCGTGCCGTTTCCTCGAGCTACCACCCGCGAAACAAGCTAGTTTGCAACGCGAATCTCAATATATACCATATGCTGAACCTGGCAGCAAAGGACAGCTCACCGAATCATAGCCTTTCCAGGAATCCAGGGAAAACACATAGCCATAATGGCCTGATATCGATCGAATCCTCCTCTACAGCTGAATAAGGATTCACAGTTGTTGAAACCGGGATTGGCACTAGAAGTTGGCTGACATCGGATGAACGTTACTTCAACATCCCTAGCTGCATGAGCAGTTCATGGTTGCCGTCGCATCAACCAGGTCAGATATGCCCATAGACGCGTCTGAGACGAAGTCGGGGTATGACTGTAGTTTCCTTAACAGTATCATGGATTAGGCCATTATGAAACTATCAAGTGGTTGAGTACGAGTATGCGCATCTTATTCGTGCCATCAAGAGCGAAACAACATACCTTCTTGGAATTCCGAGTGTCTAGTGTTCAAGACTTGAGAAGTGAGAGTTTGTATAAGGGTTCCAAGGCGACATTCATGACTGTACGTTTTAGTATACTGCCATTCAGTATTCAACTGCCATTTAAGTAGCGAAATTGTCAGTGGGAGCGGAAAGAGAACCGGAGCAGCGAACTTCAAGCACCGCTTGGCATGCGGAGTCTAAATCGAGGTTCAGATTTTTATGGCTCAAGCGCTCACGTCGCGTCACCGCGGCCATCCTCCGTTCCATCATCCACTCGGTCATTTCTAGAATTTAACACCAGCGCTCAAGCGCTCTTCAAGTTGATATCTGCCCATTTAAATATTTACCAACCACCATTTTGACGTGCTTTGAGCTTATTATTACCTTTGCGTTTCGTCGCCCTCGACCCAGCACCACACATGATACGGTCTCTGTCTGCTGTCCAGATATTCACATTGCGCAAGTTTTCCAGGATATGGCAAGTGATATTGCGCAATACCGCTGTAATATCGACAAATGACATGACTAATTGGTCCTTTCTCCTCCTAGTTTAGTAGACAATGAAGACCCAATGTATACGCAGTCCAGTCTATGTTTATTCCACTTTCTCGTTACTCAATTCACTTTTGAATTGAATTTTGTGTGCTGCAGCCTTCAATTTAGCGAAAGTGCTGACCTGACCGCGGCCGACTAATTTGACGAGGAGTCTTCCTACTATATTGATATCTATCTGGACGAAGAAAAGACAGCAAGACTCGACTCACCAGCACTAGCGCTTCCACGATAACCCCAGTACCCAATAAGACCGCGACATGTCCTCACCTATCAAAGTAGGCTTCGTCGGGCTCTCTACCATCGGCTGGGCAGCTGCCACCCTCGCACCCTCACTTTTTCAGCCGTCGCTGCAGGCCAAATACAAGCTCGTTGCTGTTTCGACCACTTCTGAAGAATCTGCCAAAGCCTCTGCAGAGAAGCACGCCACGCAGCTCGGACACGCAGTCAACGCGTACCACGGCATCACTAATCAGATAGCTGCGGATCCAGAGGTTGACCTAGTTGTCGTCTCAGTTAAGCCGTGGAGCCAGAAAGCCGCCATCTTACCTGTCATTGAACAGAGGAAGAATTTTTTCCTTGAATGGCCGGTGGGTAGAAGTCTGCAGGAGACCCTGGAGATCGCCGACGCCGCACACAAATATGGCGTGCGATCTATTGTGGGTCTACAAGGGCGCCAGTCGCCCGTGGTCAAGAAGGTAAGACGAATACATTTGCATCACTCGTTCTAATTTGCGGTATATATCCATAGGTCAAGGACTTAGTGAACTCCGGCGTGGTTGGTGCTGTACGTTCTACAGTCTGGGTAGGCGACGTTTTGCTGCACATACACGACGAGGACGTCTAATTCGCCGATAATTGTATAGACTGGCCTGATTCCCCGCGACCCACACTTTTTTCCACCTCTCGTCGCCGCCGAGAATAAGTTCACATTGGATAAGGCGAACGGTGAATCGATCTTACACATTTCTACTCATGCCGTCCCGTCGCTCATTATTTTTATCAGGAGTAACAACTTTGCGTCTTGTTGCGGGCCCCCAGTTGGACCCATTTACGTTCACCTTAGGTTATTTTACCACCGTAAATGCCACTGCAGCTACGCTATATCCAACCGCGACTATCATTGACCGAGATGGAAATCCAACGGGCGAAACTCTGCCTGCAACGACTCCAGATCATTACACTATCTCAGGAATTCTCGAGTCAGGTGCAATCGCCACCATAATATGGCGCACGGCGTACTCGAGCACGCCAGGGAGGAGACACCTACTGTGGGAGATTGATGGAGAGGATGGGTCGATCAGGATCGAATCCGACACGAGCTCGTACTTGAACATCGACAATCCAACAGTATATTTGAACGGGAAAAAGATAGATGTTGAAGGTGCTGACGGGAATGTCTTGGACATTCTTGGCAACGCCTGGGAAGCCTACGCCGCAGGTCATGCTGGCGCATACGCTACTATTGATGATGCTGTGAAAGTTCATCGATTCGTGGACGCAGTAGAGAAGAGCCTGGAAGAGGGGAAACCGATATACCTTTGATATGTTATCCTCTGATGTATTGAATGTTATCTCACCATAGTACCAAACGATGAGTATCGTTTAGCAGTTGCTTTGAATGACTAATATCGGTGAACATTGGCGCAATCGGATTACTGAGCAGAGATTTACTCAGGCTGTCCTGTAGAAGAGAATGCCGCAAGTCGGTCCTTGTATCATCCGCTTCTGGCCAGAGGATCAGTAAGCAATACTGCGCGAATAAATCAGAACTTACATCGCTTCTTGATTTACTATGGGCGTGATAACTCATGATAATTGAGCTGTAGAATTTTCCTGTAGAAATTATAAATCAAGCGGTTCAACGAATGCTCGTAGCTTACGACTTGACCTAATTTATGGCTCCACGTCTATTTTGATATAAGCGCTGCTTGAATTTTGAGACGAATGTCGAAAGTATCCATCCAGAAACAATGTCTTCACCCATCCGAGTAGGTTTTGTCGGGCTTTCCGCCACAGGCTGGGCCTCCACACGACTCGCCCCCTCGCTTCTCCAGCCATCTCTCCAGAACAAATACAAAATTGTCGCGGTATCAACAACCTCGGAGGCGTCATCCACCGCGTCCGCAAAGAAGCACTCAGAGCAGCTCGGATACACCGTGAAGGCGTACCACGGAGACACCACGCACATCGCCTCGGACACCGATGTCGACCTTGTCGTTGTGTCAATCAAGACGCCGTACCATAAACCCGCTGTCTTGCCCGTCATTGCTCAAAAGAAGAACTTCTTTTTGGAATGGCCCGCCGGTAGGGGCCTACAGGAAACGCTCGAGATCGCTAAGGCGGCGCACAAGCAGGGTGTCAAGTCGATCGTTGGCCTCCAGGCTCGCAATTCCCCAGTCATCAAGAAGGTACGCATGTCACGTTTCTCCAAAATTCACGTTTCTCCAAAATATTGGCTTGCTTACGCTGTACATACCAACCAGATAAAAGAGTTGGTCCAATCGGGCGCGATTGGCGCTGTGCGATCGACAACGATGGTAAGCTCGGCCTCGTGAAAGAGGTCGAATTTGTTCTAATTGCTTGCACAGATTTGCCTAGTCCCTCGAGAGTTCGGTTATTGGGCACCTGTCTCCGGGGCAGAGAATGTCTATGTCTTAGATAAGAACAATGGTAAGTAGAGCATTAAGCCTTACACGCGTCTTAAGCGCTTAAGCACTGACCTCTGTTGCAGGCGCGACGGCCCTTAACATCGCCGTCGGACATCAGCTCGATCCATTGACATTTGTGCTAGGTGAATTTAGTACGATCAATGCCACGGCAACCACAGTTTATCCTGAGGTGACACTTATCGACGCCGATAAAAACCCAACTGGAGAGGTCCTCCCTTCAACGACCCCCGATCACTACGCTATCACTGGCGTACTCAAGTCCGGCGCACTCGCTAACATTATCTGGCGTGTAGGATACAAGAGCACGCCAGGCCGCAGGCAGTTACTGTGGGAGATCGATGGTGAAGATGGTTCAATTAGAGTGCAGTCCGACACATCCTCGTTCATGAACTTGGCAAACCCGACGGTTTACTTGAACGGCGAAAAGGTCGAAATCGCTGGCGTCGAAGGCGGCGCTATAGAGATACTTGGTGCGGCTTGGGAGGCGTATGCGGGTGGGGAAGAGGCACAGTACGCGACCATCGACGACGCGGTCAAGAACCATCGTATCTTGGATGCTGTACAACGGAGCTTGTCGGAGGGGAAGACGATCACTCTCTAGTGAACTGTCTAGTGGATTACGAGGCCAATATCGTCTTCGTGGACTCGCGTTTTTCATCCTCCAAGTTGTTTTCCAGTTCTAAAGTTTGGTACTCTTGTAAGACTTTTAAGTCAACCTTGCGTCAAATACACATCCACAAAAGCTCCCGGTAAACTTGTGCTTCCTCCCACGGCCCACGGGCTCAAGCGCTCATGCACATGGCCTGATGGTACTCATATTCCGAACGGATCAAAATAAGACTTGACAATGCGTCTTTGGAGTATATACATCTAATCCCCACCATACTAGCCATTCTGGCCAGATTCTGGCCCACGTATACGCGTGCACTCCATGACGCCACAGCGTCGCGACCCGCGCGCCCTGGGCGCGCCCGCGTTTATTATTACATGCAGCGCCGGTGCAGGCGCCGCTAAGAGTGCTTGGCCGCCCTCACTGGGTGCCCGGCGCAACCTACAAACAGCGCACGCACAGGGTTTCACGATCTCCTCTGCAAGCCGTGGGATGGCGTCGAAAGTGCATCAATTCGTGGATGCAGTGAAGAGGAGCCTGGAAGAGGGAAAACCCATCAACGGCTATGATATGTTAAATATTATCCTACTATATGTAGTACGAAAATTGAATATCGTTTTTTGATCGTTTCCCATAGCAGTTGCTTTGATTGACTTCAGACTAATATCGGCAATAAGAAATTGGGAGTTTGCCTGCGGGAGACTAAGGCGCAATCGGATTACTTAGCAGCGGCTTACTCAGATTATCGCGCACAAGAGAGGTGCCCAAAGTTGGTCCTTGTATCTTCCGTTTCTGTCCAGAGGATCAGTAAGCAATACTTCGAGAGTAAGTCAGAACTTACATCGCCTCTTGATTTACTATGGGAGCGATAACTAATGATAATTGAGCTGTAGAATTTTCCTCCAGAAATTACAAATCGAGCCATTCATCGAACGCTCGTAGCTTACAACTTGACCTAATGATATGGCTCTGCGTTTATTTTCGGCATATAAGCGTTGCTTGAATTTTGAGACGAATGTCGACAATATCCATCCAGAAACACCCGCCGCGGACCTCGCTGAATATCCACTATGTCTTCACCCATTCGAGTAGGTTTTGTCGGGCTTTCCGCCACGGGGTGGGCCTCCACACGACTGGCTCCCTCGCTTCTCCAGCCATCTCTCCAGACCAAATACGAACTCGTCGCGGTGTCGACCACATCGGAGACATCATCCACCGCGTCCGCGAAGAAGTACTCAGAGCTGCTGGGACACACCGTGAAGGCGTACCACGGAGACACCACGCACGTCGCCTCGGACACTGATGTCGATCTTGTCGTTGTGTCGATCAGGACGCCGTACCATAAGGCCGCTGTGTTGCCCGTCATCGCCCAAAAGAAGAACTTCTTTTTGGAATGGCCCGCTGGCAGGGGTTTACAGGAGACACTCGAGATCGCTGAGGCGGCGCACAAGCAGGGTGTTAAGTCGATCGTTGGCCTCCAGGGGCGTCATTCCCCTGTCATCAAGAAGGTACGCATCGTACGTTTCTCCAAAATAGTTTCTCGCTTACGCTATGCATATCAATCAGATAAAAGAGTTGGTACAATCGGGCGCGATAGGCGCTGTGCGATCAACAATCATGGTAAGCTCGCCTTCGTGAAAAGATATTAAATTTGGTCTAATTGCTTGCACAGATTGGCCTAGTCTCCCGAGAAATGAATTTTTGGGCACCTGTTTCGGGGGCAGCGAGTGTGTATGCCATAGATGGGACCAATGGTAAGTTGAGCATTTAGCCTCACGAACGTCTTGAGCACTTACCTCTGTGACAGGCGCGACGGCCCTTAACATCGTCGCCGGACATCAGCTTGATCCACTGACGCTTGTCCTAGGTGAATTTAGTACGGTCAATGCCACGGCAACCACAGCTTATCCTGAGGTGACACTTGTCGATGCCGATAAAAACCCAACCGGAGAGATCCTCCCTTCAACGATCCCCGATCACTACGCTATCACTGGCGTGCTCAAGTCTGGAGCACTCGCTAGCATTATATGGCGTGTAGGATACAAGAGCACACCAGGCCGCAGGCAGTTACTATGGGAGATAGATGGTGAGGACGGCTCAATTAGAGTGGAGTCCGACACCTCTTCGTTCATGAACATAGTAAACCCGACGGTTTACTTGAACGGGGAAAAGGTCGAGATTGCCGGCGTCGAAAGCGGTGCGATAGGAATCCTTGGCGCAGCTTGGGAGGCATATGCGAATGGGGAAGAGCAAGAGTACGCGACCATCGACGACGCGGTCAAGAACCATCGTATCTTGGATGCTGTACAACGTAGCTTGTCCGAGGGCAAGACGATCACCCTCTAGTAAACTGTAAAGCCAATTGTCGTTATTGTACAGTCGCGTTTTTCATCCTCCAGATTGATTTCCAGTTCCCAAGTGTGGTACTCTGAGAGTCTTGAAGGACGCAAGTCGATCGTGCGTCAAATATACATCCACGAAGCTCTCGGTAAACAGAATTTGAGTTTCTATCGGCTACCAGACTGAACACCCGCAATAGCCCAAGCTCATGAAAGACGTACGCGCCAATATTGCTGGTGGTCATGACTCATGACCCAGTGGCAGTAGTCGGAACAAGCTGAAAGGCCGCTTTAGCTTTAGGCATACACAGGCATGTACCCATGAGTCAGAGTTTTTTTTATGGAAGAAGCGAAAGGTTCTTGAAACACCTGAAGCAACTGAATAACGCAGAAACAGTGCAAAGGTGAAGAGTGCCAATGAAAATCAAGCTTGCGCGTCACATTTGACCGTGGGACAATTGGATACTGGCCATCACTGTGATATCATAATTTCACAGTAAATTCCCACGACAAATACAAGAACACCGCAAGCACGGCGCCCGAAAGCACTTTAAAAATATGTTTGACAAGAGCTCGGAATAACGACAGAATCGAGACAAAGGCATGTCTCGGTAAGACGATAATGTGATTATAGATGCTTCTCTGGTTGCATCAGGTTTCATCAATACATAGAGTATACTATGCTTGATGCGACGCACTAGTGGCTACTTTGAAGACTCTCAGTAGACATCTGAACCTACTTCCTGTGTTCACATGAATTATAGCTCAGCTCAATGTTCGGGGGGTATAGCCTGAAGCTGGTGAGAAGGTCCGTATCCAAGAGAAATATTTTTGTGAAATATTTTTGATATCTTGAGCGCCTACAATCCTTGCGTATGTCGGCACCACGGCAGGCTCAGATAGCGGGTTTGTGGACGCCAGATTATCACCAGGGCCCTGAGATGCAGGTAAATTGGAAAACAAGGCTTTGTGACGAGAATGATTTTTGGGTAATATGAGTAGCGGCTGCTCTCTGTTTTCGACCCCACTATCATGTCGCCGTCGCCGTTCCATCGCTGTCCTCAATACTTCTATCTTATAATTTCGATCGTTCTCCGCCCCATTACAGTACGCGCTTATACATGGTCCTTCCTTGACGCACCTACGCAATGCGGTGCTCTTTCTATTAACATCTCTGGTAGTGGTGGTATACCACCTTTTCGAGTTTTGATTGTCCCCTTCGGGCCCAGTCCATTCAACAACGTTGAGGTCCGCAACCTCATTGATATGGAATTTCCAGATAATGCTAGCCAGGTGCAGTTTCAGCTCCCATACCCAGAAAATTCTCAGCTTGTCGCTGTTGTGAGTTAGATTTTAATACCTGTTTATTTGCTATGTTTACATCCTCTTTGTGTTTGCATAGGTCACCGATTCGACAGGATTCGGATCTGGTGGAACTAGTATTGCGACGACAGTGACGGCGTCGAACGATTCCTCATGCTTCGACCCGACAAGTCCTACCTCGTACGACTTTTTCTTCGCTATTAATCCTGAAAACCAACTCGTGCAGTGCCAAGGCATGCGCATTTTTTGGGACTCGTCTCTGGCAGAAGGGTGCGCCTGTCATCTTCGTCATATCTAAACTCAAGTTTAAATCTTTGTAATTTGAAGGACTCTTAATTTTTTGGGTGTAATACCAGGAGGACAGTCCTTCTCTATCCCGCAGGGGGAAATTACAACCGTTGTATCTCTCGGCACAGGATTTACCTGGATGCCGTCTCTGCGTGGTGGTACCACATTTATTTTAATTGGCGGCGACGCACGAGGGAACGGGACGGCCGGAGTGTGGCAGAGCATTGTCTCTTTCGGAATAAATGATATCACTGGCTGTTTATCGGATAGCAGTCCAAGTTCAACGACGGGTCCTCCTGCAGGAGGAGTTCCTACGTCCACTTCGGCGTCCATGTCTGCTTCTACGTCATCGTTCAGCCCTTTATCACCTCAAGCGTATGTATATCTTACCTACTTCAATTGACAAATATTGACCTTTCATATTTATTACAGCACCACAACGAAAAACAGTAATACCAAAAGCTCAACGACTGTGATCGCGGTCGCTAGTGGGATTGCGGGAGCGCTGGTGCTTATTATTCTATCCGTTCTCCTGTTGTGCCTACGGCGACGCAGACGTTCCAAACGCCAAAACAAAGAGCGTCCGCTTGACCTTACCAACGAAGACCCGCTAGCGCGTCCTCCCCCGTCGGTTCAGCGGAGCGAGGCCCCGTTCCACTTCCAGCCAGAACCATCTGCGGTGATATCCGCCAATACAAGAACGCGCTCGCATGACGTTCGCGTTCTGGGCGCGCCATCGCCTCTCCCAATCACTAGCACGCGATCAGCCACATTACAGAGTGGAATATACCCAGGCACACGCAGAAACACGGGACCGCACGATGGGATAGAGCAGAAAGACGATGTGCCGCGCATAGGGCGTGGGATGATTTTGATTCGGCACGAAGATGCGGGTCCAAGTATACGCGGATCCACGCGCGGGCTTGAAATGGTGGAAATACCGCCTGCATATACGGAGCTGCGACTGGCGGCGGTAGCGGCGAGACGCAGCACGTCTAATCCGACGCCGCCCATGGCACCCGATAGGTGGTGATAGGAGATAGAGCGGGTGGATTGTTTTGATTTATCATTATGTTCTTTAGCTACGGCTTCGCTCTTTTACTTATGGCGAGCTTCCTAATTTTCAGCGTGGCTGTTTTTCTTTGTGCAATTGGAAAGTTGTGGATCTAATCAAATTTTTAAACATGGGAATTATCGCAATTTTGCATCGAAGTAGTATACACACACTACATGTTACTGTGCTTTATTCAGACAGTAGTATCGTAAGCTTTACTGTACCGAGGCCTTCGTTTCTATGGATCCCACACGTAGCACAAGAGCGTTGCGCCGCTTGTAAATTACAAAATAATGTTTTTATTCTCTAACTAAGTTCAGAGAAAAGCATGAAAGCTCCACTTCTTCCATAAATCCAGTTTATAACCATATAAATCTTGAAGTAGGACACCATGTAAGTATACAATACAATGCCAGAGATTTGCCAGAGACATAAGTTCAACGGCAAGTGGCCGGCCGGCTGGAACCGAGATTAATTTCTCGCGGTACGGCCGCGTGGCCATAGACTCGCACCGTGTTGCCGAGCCTCCTCTTGAAGTTGAACGCCTCTGCTCAGTGCTGCGCCTCTGCCAGATTCTCCGGTCCTATTATCCCCTCAACCGCGACGTACTCGCTCATACATGTGCTCACCAGGAAGACTAACAACATAATCAATCCCGTAACCCGTTATGTTGACACCTCCAGTGGTTCCGGGTCGCCTCCTTCGTTTCGCGCGCCATAATCGTGACCAGGCTTTTCCAGCCATCTTGTCAGACCCCTGGACTCCTCAGGCGACACTTTAAATGGTATGGCGAGAAGGAAGAACCTAGAAAGATACACAAGCGGCAGGGTCGTCTTCCCACACGTCAGCGGCTACGTACGCAGCCGATGAGGCTGTCCCTACTCGAATTCTGCAGGTTTGGGACGAGCATTCTATCTGGACGCCCGAAACCCTATGAACTCTCCACGGGAACACTCTACTCTGCATCACACTCGGAGGACTAGCACATTATGGAGCGTGGTCCAAATCTGCCTCCAGCAGCCTTCATGGTGTGACCTCGAGGTCGGGACGCACAGGGAAATGTCGGATCGTGGCGTCAGCACTGCCTAGCCTATTTATTCGTGGAACGCGTATTTCTCAAGCGCTGTTACAAGGCTCTGTCATGATGCGCTCATGATGCTGTGGCCTGCTGCTCCCCGGGCTCTGCTACTCTTCGGGCTAATGCAAGCATGCTGCTCCGATCCCACCCCCTGGGTGCAAAATCCTGACTGTTATCTCCAATTTTTGGCAGCTGTATTTTGGCAATTTTCCTTGTGAGTAATTTTTATATCTAATTCACTAGTGACTACAATACACATGTAATTGATGGCCGCTATATGAGGCTCACCCACGACATTGAGTGCGCGATGGAATGAGGTCGTGCCTGATTATATCAGTTCAGTGCACTTGAATTATACCAACTCCTACCGACTTCTGCAAGGATGGTGCCCGGCGCCCATATCTTTTTATTCTTATTGACGACAGCCGTTCTGCGTGGTGCACATGCGTATACGTGGTCATTTCAAAGGACGCCTACCCAATGCAGTAACCTCTCTGTCGCTATCTCTGGCAGCGACGGTACACCACCTTTCCGCATCCTCATTTCGCCCTTCGGCCCCAGCCCCTTAGCCAACAATGTCGAGGCGCGCAATATCCTGGACATCCCATTTCCAGACAACCAAACCGAAGTCCAGTTCCAACTGACGTATCCGGCGGGGTCACAATTTGTTGCTGTTGTGAGTGTCTTTTTCCTGTTTCAAGCTTGCGCTTTCGTGTCATGAGCACGAGTGTCGTTACCCGCCTGCTCTGCCCGATATATCAACACTCTTTGGCGTACATCTCGCCTTCAGCTAATCACCATATTGCCTAGGTCAGCGATGCAACAGGTTTTGCCTCCGGCGGGACAGGTGTCGCTACAACAGTGGCAGCCTCGAACGACACTTCGTGCTATAGTTCTATCGCCCTCAAGTTCTTCTTCAGCATCGAGCCTCCGAATCAGGTAGTACAATGCCAGTCTATGCGAATATGGTGGGACCCATCGGTGGTGCAAGGGTGAGTGCGCCATCTTTCACCTCGTCACTGGTCCTCGTGGGCCACATTCCTCATCATCATCATACTCTTCAAAGAACGCCGAACT
The DNA here is from genome assembly GCA_016801325.1 of Hypholoma fasciculare. Lineage (NCBI taxonomy): Eukaryota > Fungi > Basidiomycota > Agaricomycetes > Agaricales > Strophariaceae > Hypholoma > Hypholoma fasciculare. The sequence continues at coordinate 56,215 of JAEKIV010000077.1, read as the reverse complement.
TCCTAGGCATGATACCCGGTGGGCAGTCGTTTGAAGTTCCTGAGGGAACACTCACGACTGTCCCCTCACAGGGATTGGGCTTTACGTGGGTACCGTCACTGCGCGGTGGGACGACACTTATACTCATGGGTGGTGATGCGCGGGGGAACGGCACGGCGGGGAAAATACAAAACGTTGTCTCGCTGGGGACGAGTGATGTGGAGGGTTGTTTATCGGACAACAGCCCGAGCTCGACACCAGGCACGCCTGCGGGTGGAAGCTACCCTACTTCAACAAGTGCAACGTGAGTGCCTTTTAACGAGATATTCTAGTGATCCGCCGTCTAACGAAGAATACTGTTCGCCTTGACAGAGAGACAGCTACCACTTCCAAAATCTCAAACGACGCACGCATGATTGCCGCTGCGGTCGCAGGCGGCCTCGCCGTATTCATCATTGGGGCGCTCATCCTGTTTTTCCTCCGCCGCCGCCGCCCCCGACAGCACCGACACAAAGTGCGGCGCATGGACATAATAGACGTGGACGACGACGCAGGCGACTCAACGGGTCCTGTACCCCAAAATGAGCTCCTGCACCTCTACAGGCCTAGTCCGCTCCCACTCACCGATCTGAGTGTCAAGACCGGGTCTACATACAGCACCTGGACGCCCCCAGACACGCCGTATACCACTGCCTCGTCGAGCAGGGCGTCATTGATGCCGGGCATGATCAGTGGCAAGGGCGTGCCACGGTCCCCGCGTGGCGTCCAGTATGTGCAGCACGACGATGCGGGTCCAAGCACGCTCGTTCATGCGGCGGCTGCGCAGGAGTCGCGGACGATAGAGATTCCCCCCGCATACACTGCACTACGGCGTGCTGAGGTGGCGGAGGAGTCGGATAGGCTTTTATCTGTGCCAGGCCCATCGACTGGACGCAACCTGACAGGAAAGGAGGGTAATATTTAAGCGTATGCGTTTCGGAGACAGGGACTTTGGGGGTGCATTTCACTAATAATAATTTTCCATGGGCGCTATGATGATGCAATACAATGATGTATATTAGTACTGGGAATTTGACAGACAGCTGTCCGAACGTAAATTATCAATATACTATACTTAATCGATAATCTTTTATACTCGCGCTTATCCACAAGGTTCTCGCTTTTGCGGTATCGCATTGCGCTTGCATTGCGCATTAGAGAGCCTACGGGGGACGGCGGGCCGCGCGCGAATCCTTCGCACGCACTTCAAGTTCTTCATCACAACGTCAATCACCGTTTCTATTTGGTTGCCACTCGACTGCCGTTGAACGTTGAACGTTGAACGTTGATCAATGGTCTCATGCCCATCCCTCTCTCCGTTCCTAGCCAGCTGTATGGATGGCTCATCCAAAAATCCTCGTCGACGATGACCTCAAACCAAAGGCAAGTCGCATCCCAAGCTCCCGAAGGCAATTCAGCATTTACTTACTAACTTCGCCACCGTGTCTTATTGGTGTCTCAAGATGTGGAGATGGTCGGAGGAGTATAAATACGCCATCCCAACACCAGATGGCGATCATTGGGACATTATTCTCGAACGGAACTTGACGAAGGATAAGTTCCAATGCGATGCTTGGAAGGACGAAGTACAAAACCTGTTGATATTTGTAAGTCGTCTTGAATGTCTGCTGCTGCCAGCTCATTGCCTACCATCAAATCGAATATAGGCAGGTTTATTTTCTTCTGTCGTCACTGGATTTGTTGTAGAATCCTACCAAGAACTACAGCCAGATCCGAACGCAGAGCTAGTCCAATTGCTCGCGCGTATAGCAGCTGGTGTCGATGCACTTGCGAACAATTCTACCCTCACCATATCTCCGAGCGGTATAGGAAATCCGGTTCCTTTCTCTCCGCCTTCGTTGTCTGTGCAGATCAACATACTCTGGTTCTCTAGCTTGATTCTCAGCCTTACGACCGTCATCATCGGTATCGTCTCCCTACAATGGCTCCGGGAACACCAACGGTATACCGAACCACTGACCTCCAAGCAAGCTCTCGCTATTTTTCACCTTCGCGCGGCATCATTGAAGAAGTGGCATGTACCCCACATACTGAATTTTCTCCCCCTTCTCTTGCAGGCAGCTGTGGTTTTGTTCTTCGCCGGACTTGTCGAATTTCTACTCTCGCTCAATCGGATGGTTGCGATACCCGCTATCCTACTCATGGGCCTATCAGTTCTCTTCCTCGTTGCAACCACCATTTTACCGACAATCCAGCTCTTCTCACCCAACTTGTTCGTACTATCGGGTGACTCAATGCCGACCCAATGTATCTATAAGTCGCCACAGTCATGGATCTTCCGGCGCATTTTCCTCATTGGAATTCATATGCCAGTGTTTATTTATCGATATCTACTACGTCTGCAATGGCCGGCCCCAATAATCACTGCATCCAGGAATCTCCGACATCTTGTAGCAGGCATCTGGAGGATTGCTTTTGGCCAGTACCATTCCCATAATGCTGCTGCTGCAAAACTAGATACGGGGTATACCCAGCTGAATTGGGTTGATCTCGACCTTTCCTGGTTGTGTATTCGGGAGGACTGGTATCTCTCCAAAATAGGAGAAGCAGTGGCTGAATTTACTGGACCAATTGATCCTACCTACGATTTGGTACACGCAATCGTATCATCGGCCAATGAACACTCATTTCACCAAGATGTTTTCGCGGCCATCTATCACGCATATGCAGAACTTTGTGATGCCTTAATCCAGTACAGAGACCAGACCTTGACCGTGGACGATCTCGCTGAATCAGTGATTCGAACACGAATAACCATCTTGCAATCTTCATTCTCCCCCTTTCGCTCGGTGTACTTCAAGAGAGAAGGAGTCAATTTGCGTGTCGTGTGCGATGAAACGCTGCTTCTCTTTCTTTCGTCGCCTGGAGTTGAAAAAAATTCATCCTCATTATACCAGATGCACAAAATGGAGCTGGTGACTCGAATGTGGGTATACAATTTCTTCCGGCATAGTATGAGCTTGCAGGATATCTTTCTCGACCCCATCTACTTTAGCTCTACATTTGCACATATCAAGGGCAAGGACGTTTCCGAGATGCCCCAGCCATTTTTCGAAGGTAAAGACCTCGGCAGTTCTTGAGTCATTTGCGGGCGACTAACACAGGCGCAACTCTTAGACGTGGCCGCACAACATTACAGGATTTTAAACCACATATTCCAACAAGCTTGTAACACCGCACTTGGAACAGCTTACTCAACCCCTGGCGTTATTGGTTACTCTGGGCTGGCGCGTTATTTTGACTATGTTGCGTGGTTTCGCCCGCCCGACAGTCTCGAGCCGAACTTCCTCTATTTCCTCGAAACTATAACCGCCGGTCTACTCTCTTCGCTTGAGAGTCAGGGATATGACAAGGCGGATTTCCTATTCTTCTGCGCCCGCCTTTATATGGAGAGAATTTCATATCACATCTGGTTCGCGGATGTGATGCAATTTGGGAGCTACGTGCTCCGCGAGAGTATCCTGAATGTCGTCAACGCGATGCTTCGCTACGAGCAGCAACTGGATAAAAACATGTATCCACGTGTGGAGCACCTATGGAGAGCAGGTCTGCACACGACGGGAGATCGCCAGGATGGCGTCCAATTTCATTCAGTCCCTCAGGCCACCGCTTATCAGCCCATCCCGGAGGTCCTTCTACGATTCATTCCATACGAGCGCAGGCCGCCGACTCCGGGGGGCATTGTCTACGATACCCAGGTCTCCTACGACGTCGTTGTAATTGGCGAATTTGGCAGGCATACTGACTTGGGAGGAGAAGAGATGATATTTAGTGTTCCTCCGAGAAGTTCAGCCGAATTGGACTCGTGAAGGGCACCATTCAGCATCAGTCGAGAAATTCCTTTGACTTTCTAGTCTTGATACATTAGATACACTTATAGTGACCATAGAAAAAGAGATGTACTAGTTAAGCAAATGTGGAGGAAAGCGGCATTTGGTCGGCATTTCTTAAAATTACGTATATAATTCCCACGATCTACCCGTGTTCTGCTCGTCGCACGGCGTCGGGAAGTCTCCAACCACTTGATCATCATCCTCCACAGCAGAAAAGCATGGTGAGCTGTCGTCTTTATTCACTCCTTTTCAAAAGAAAGCAGTCATACCGCAAAACATTCCTCAGCCAATTGGAGAGATCATATACGCTAGTGGCAGGACCAGATCGCTGGGTTTATGATGGTTTTGGGCGCGGTCGGGACGTTGGTTAAACATGGTCCAGCAGTCTGCAGACAACGAGTGTCGTTCCAGAGGCGTCATCGCAATCGTCATTCCCGAAGTTGGAGTAGACGCTGTGTTTGGTTGCGAACCACTACTCTATGGAGCTCCGTTCTTTGGGCCCTGTCAGCATATTGGGCTGGGGTTTCCGGGATAATCGGTGTGCTGGATAGTAGTCATGTCCAAGGCGACTGGAACGGAGAAACCTAAACCTGCACAATGTCCCGAACCCCTCGGCCAAGCCAATCTTGTTGCGCACCACGCAGGAGAAACTTCGCCTTCTTCGTCATTCTCCTTCCGACCTATGCTATGGCACAAGCTGACTATTATGGCTCTTAGGGAGGAGGAGCACGCTATCCCTACCCCAAATACGTGTGGTCGCCTGCGGGTGGGTGCTCCATTTCATCCGAGTTGTTTCCGTCTCATTATTGCTTCTGTAGGCGGCTGGTGGGTACGTCCCTCGAACTGGGCATCCAACACAGTTGTAGCCGGTATTGGTATAGCCGTTATCACCTACGGCGTGTGGAATTTGAGTGCAAAACTTGAGGTAAGGTGACTCCCACTTTAAAGTTTGGTATTCGTGCTTACCTGAGTTCTCATCAGCGGCGTACAGTGCAGCCGACTAGACCGATACCTTCAATGCTCGTGCGTAAATGTCGTAACCTCACTTTGATATTATGAACTAACTTTAGCGCCGTGCAGTGGGCAAAGGAGTACGCGGAGGATGAAAAGAAACATTAGAAATGGGTGGACCTTGCTAGCTACATCTGTGTGCGTGTTGATGTTGAGAGGTGGATCTGCTCTTGTATCGTACTGACTTTTGAATGCAGAAATATACCTAATGGCTGTCCTCACCTTGAATCACATATATTCCTTCCACACAGACATTATCTTATTTTTCGAAAGAGCGGAATGATGTCGAATTTCTGCAACCTTCCCTCGCGCAGTACTCTCCGTCACCCGTGTTTTTTTCGTAATACATATGAGCAAATATCTGGAATTTGGCAAGATGCGTCAACTTTGAATACACCCAATAATCAAGCGCTGATTTAAATTGGAACGTCGTCACTATAGTCTACCATGCACTTTTACGACACGACTATCAATACAGAAATATGCAACGTCTTTTTTAGCAGACGTTTGCGTTCAATGGCAAGTAGGACAGCGGTCAATCACCCCACTCCACTCCGAAGGAGCACTTGCCACGTACTGGGCAATCGCGAGTGCCCGGCCATTTAGATCCCTGAGTAGCGGGCATCCAACGCCTATTCCGCGGACTTTCTTGATCTAACAATACGGAGACGAATGTATGCCGAGAGAAAACCGGACTCTTTCAATAGTCTCGGGAAATACAACGAGCATAAGGCCCGTTCGGTTACATTGTACAAAAAATAGCGGGCATGCATGCAACTGCGAAAACTTGAAATCGGCTACGGTAATTATGTGGGAAGCTCAAGCGCCCATTCGTGCGGCACACGTGGTATAGATCACGAAGGACTTGCGGGGAGGGGATGCGCGTTGCGGTGGGCAATACTAATAAGAACTTGGAGTAACGCGGTGCGGTGGTGGTACAATCTATTCTGCGCGTGCACTGTCACGAAATGAAAAGAACGAGAAGGGGGTGCTTTTATGCGGTCCATGAGTTCGACGATTTATTTCACGAGAGCAACGAGAGCAGTCAGGTACCGCGAAACGCGTGCCTTGATACCGCGCGAGCGGATGGCCTTAGGCGTCGGTGAGGCACGTGGCGAACCTTTGACGGTCGACGTGGTGCTGAAGTCGCTCGAATTCGTCTTGTCGATGAGTTTGGGAGGCTCTTCGCGAACAGGTACAGTCTCCTTGGGTTTGATGTCCTTGTCGCTCGGTGTATCGTGCTCTTTGAACCACTAGGCGCAAAATTAGCACCAAACCTGGACCTGCTGGCGGCGAATGTATGGGCTTCTCGTACCTTGATCAGCCACTTGGCAGACGCCTTCGGGTAGCGCTTCTGCGTCTCGTAGTCCACGTACGTGACGCCGAACCGCGTTGAGTAGCCGTCTGCCCACTCGAAATTGTCCAGGAAGCCTGGAGCAGCCCTTGTTAGCGAATGTGAAGGGGGAAACAGGAATACAAACGCACTCCACGGAAAATATGAGCGAATATCAACGCCATCCGCGTGAATTGCATTGACCAACGAGGCTGTTGTCCCTTGGAAATAGTGCACGCGGTCGTTGTCAACGAGGGCCTCCTCTAGCGGCATGTCGTTTTCTCCTTTGACCGCGAAACCATTCTCCGTGACGCTGTTAGTGATCTAGTCAGCTGGTGGGCCATTGTAAGTTAAGCATATTGTCGACTCACAATATAGGCAATTTGTAACGCTTGAGATTCGCGAAGAAATTAGCAAAATAAATGAATGGCTATCACTTTCGCCAACGAACCTTCCAGATGTAGTTCAGTAACTAAATAAAAAGCACAAAATTAGATCCGAAACGAGGAAATTAGAATAAATAAGCGAAGTGCGTACACTACGGAATCCTTCTGGGTCTAACAGATAAGAATAGGATTGAGTGAGCAGGTATTCGACAAGGTATTGGCTAAACTTTTACTTACAGTCCTGCAACCAAGCGCAATGGGCTATTTCATTAAACAATTGAGTCTGTGCCAAATTTATCGGTGTTCAGAATAAATACCTTGGTTCCCGAGTTCAGTACCATCGGGACGCTTGAACGTGTAGTCAACGTTTCCTTGGAACTCGTCATCTCCTCCAGCCTCTAGAATGCGGGAACAAAATTAATCTCCGCCTGGCTTCGAGCAAGGAAATATACATACTACAGAGATTGGTCGTGTAGGTGTTCATGCCATAGAAATCGGAAGAGCCTTTGACGAGGGCCCATTCATCGGCGGTGTAATCTGGCATCCGATTTCCAAGAACCTCGCGCATGTAAGGCGGGTAGAATCCCAGGTAGATAGAATCCTAAGGGCAGTGCAATGAGGCAGACACGCAGGCGCATATCGCGTCAGTCAGTGGTGCGTCCCGAATGCCATAAGCGGTCAGTTGACGACATACCGCGAACCAGCCTGTGCGGAAATTTCGGGAAAAATAAGGGGCGTGTCAGCTGGGGGAGATAGGAGGAAAGCACCCGGTTTACCGATCGCAAAGTCCAGGGCATGCTGGGCGGCGTCGATGTCTAGAGAGAAAAACGAGGCCGTTTAAACGATGATCGCGGGGAAACAGAGTCGATGCTTACTTTCTGGCTTATCGTCATAAGGCATAGCCCAGTCTCCGTTTAACGTGATGCCGATTTGGCCTTTTTGAGTAGGTTTGAATTCTTCGCGGTATAATTTGACGGCATTTGCATGAGCGTAGATGATGCTGTGGCCGACGCTGTAGTGATACATATGTAAGTTAGGTCACGAAAATCGATAAAACATAACGGCGGACAAAATGGGATTAGGAGGCGCTTACATCCAGGGTTCCGTCGACGAGTCGCCTTCCGGTGAGCGCTCGCGGTCACTTGACCTGCCGGGAGCAAATACACCACGGCCGTAGCCTAAAATCGCAACACACCAAGGTTCGTTGATAGTCAACCTGACATACGAGATAATGGTTAATTTTCTGGGGAGGTGATGATAAGCTTGTGTGCGCACCAGTGTTTGACGCGATCGCCAAAGGCCTCAAAGCAGACCTATAAATGGACGGAATAGACTCTGGTCAGCCGCTGGGAAGAAATAAGCATTTTAAGCCTATAATTGCAAACGCACCCGAGCGTAGTTTACATAGTCTTTGGTGATCTCGTCCTTGTTTAACCACCCGTTGTAGCGTTCATGGAGTGCTTGAGGGAGATCCCAGTGGTATATCGTCTGAGCGGCGTAAGATGAGTGAGCTAAGTAGAGATAGGCGTTATTATAAATACGCACCACAAAAGGAGTGATATTATTCTCCAATAGGGCGTCGATGAACTTGTTATAGAATTCGATGCCTTGAGGATTGACAGGGTCATTCCGCCCTCCGAGGGGGATGATGCGCGACCACGAAAGAGAGAATCGATACGCCTTCACGCCGTACGCAGCTAATAAAGCGACGTCTTCTTTCCATAGACGGTAAGAGTCGGTCGCAATATCCCCGTTCTTTCCGTCCAAGGTCTTTCCTGGAATTTTGGCGAAGTCGTCCCATATCGACTTGCCTCGGCCGTCGACGTCGGAGGACCCTTCAATTTGAAAGCTCGCTGAAGGGCTTGTTAATACAGTAGGTCAAAAACTTGAGATGCCACAACCGTCCCCCGCCCCCACAAAACTCCTTCCTCCACACGCCCTGACCCCGGAGCAAGAAAATAGCGTACCAGTAGCGAAGCCCCATAGAAAATCCTTCGGTAATTTACGAGTTGGTGGTAATGCCATTGGAGGGGTAGTTTGTGCAGAAAGGCACAAGAGTTAACAAGAGCAGGACCGAGATCCCACTCTGCTCTTAAACAAAGAGCATTCTCCCGATATCACTTGAGTTCCTGGGGAATTTCAGTTATGTCTGTGCCGAGAATTGTCCGCCGGTTGGATGGGCACTTCGAAAACAAGTTGTGACAGGCGCAATCAAGATTCCCAAAGGTGGATCCCAGAGATTCTCCGTGAGTGGACAATTTGCGGGAGGATTTCCCAGGATTGTGGTGACAAGAACATTTGCTAAATATGTTCTCAAGTTCGACCTTTGCCATGACGGTAAAACATCGGTGATTCTTCACGTGACTAAATTCCCGCCATTTAACTCCATCTGTCGCTATCTCCAGGATCATCGTCTTCCATACTTTCATCGCTTTGGATAATGTCCACCTCTACTGGTATTGCAATTCTAGGCGCCGGGTTATTTGCTAAAGAAGGTTAGTAATTTACCTATACTATACAACATGCCAATTTATCAATGCACGATGTTGTATTTTCCGAATATTCCACATGTGGCAACAGCGCATCTACCTGCTCTCGCCGCTCAAGGTGGCGCCGCACCACACCTAAAGGCTGTATATTCCCGCTCCGAGAAAAGTGCCAAAGATCTAGCCGACGCGGCTGCTGTAACGCTCAATCTTGCGCAGTCGCCGTCGATTTATCACGATGGGGACGCATCCTCCAACCTGGACGCCCTTCTCGCAAGAGGCGATATAGCTGCGGTTATCGTCGTGCTTCCGATCACAATGCAGCCTGAAATTGTTCTGAAAGCGCTTGCTGCTGGAAAGCATGTTCTTAGCGAGAAGCCTGTAGCCCCGGATGTAGCCCAAGGCCTTGCACTCATTAAAACGTATAGGGAGCTTTATCAGCCGAAAGGTTTGATTTGGCGAGTAGCAGAGAACTACGAGGCTGAGCCGGGATATCGAAAGGCAGGCGAGATAATCCGCTCCGGAAGAATTGGAGACGTCATATTCTTCAAGACTGTCGTTGTAAATTACATCGACAAGGAATCAAAGTGGTACAAGACTCCTTGGCGAACAATCCCCGACGTCAGTGCCTCGAATTATTATTGTCTCTCGATATACTGACACCCTTGACAGTATCAGGGTGGCTTCTTAGTAAGTTCATCGAGCAAGCTACTACCTATAAATGAATTCTTACCAGGCCCTCTGATCTTCAGTTGGATGGCGGTGTTGTAAGTCGATCTACGCATGTCAACGTATAATTATTTGATGCATAATTGTTTCATTAATAGCATACTATCGCCTCTCTCCGAGTTATGCTTCCTTATTCATTCACGCACCTATCCGGATTCGCGTCTTTAAACAAGGACTATCTCAAACCTCACGATACTATCCATACCATCGTTAAAGCGGGTGACCATTTCCATGGAATAGTGGAATTAACCTTCGCTTCTCCAACCCAGACACGCCCAATTACAGATAGCTTCGTTATAACAGGAAGCAACGGCTGGATATCTGTCAATATGGTTAACACGCCGGGTTCTACCTCTCCGACTATACGTATCCTCATCAAGACCGTCGTCAAACCGGAAGGTAAACCAGAAGAAGAAAAAGAAGAGGTTATCGATATTCCCTCAAAGGGCGTCATCGCAGAGCAGGAGAGCTTCTTCGATGCAATAAATGGGAACGACGACGGACTTAAATTTGGTGATCCTTTCGGCACGCTCGAAGACGTCGCGTTCATTCAGGCGGCACTTAACAGCAACGGGAAACTCGTGGATCTCACGAAGCTAGTCGGCGGAGTGGAAGAGTGATCGCTAATTTGTCGAATCGGAGAAAGAGTTTACGAAGAATTACAGCGTACGGTATTGTATCGGAGAATCAGGAATGCACTTGTAGTTGACTTGACTTAAGTTCGTAAAATGTCTTCGGCTTGTGTGCACCCTCTGTAGACGAGTCTGGTGGTTCCTCCGTTGGCAGTTGATGCTGTTTCATGTACATATGCTGAATTTACGATCAATGAGGAATGTAATTGAAATGTATACTAGCTGTAAGCGTAAAAACAACTTTTACAACGCCTAGATAGAAGCATGAACTCCTCTTCATTTCTGTCTCTAGTTATGTATGACACCGGTTACCCTTTCCTACCGTTCTGTATGTGGGCGAAAACGGACCAAACAGCCAAATTATCTCAAATTATTTCGTGCGGGTGCAAACTCTTTTATCGCGACATTTATCCGCCAGGCCCTAGCCCGATCAGCGCGATCTGGGCAGGTAAAAACTGAGGAATTCTCCATTCCAACATCTATTTTGCAACGCCCCGCACTCCAAGCACCATGGCGTGTGTGTAAGCCGACGCACCGCGCTCCCTGCGAGCTGGACGCTGGCCTGGCGGCGCCCGCGTCGCAGGGGCTAGCTCTGATCGGACAAACCTCGCACATGTCGTCATTACCGAGCTGACATCCGTCGGCCCATTCAAGCCCATTTCGCCAGGTTCTCTGATCATGAGGCGGGAATCCCCTGAGTGCTGGGCGCCAGGTTACCCATTGTGCTGGGCATTTCTGGGAATAGATTGCGCCGCCGCCGCTTAATTTTGGGTTAATTACTCTGTAATTCTGAAATAGTCGCCTTTACGATGATGACCCCCTTTCCCAGCCCCTCTCATCCGTGCGCGCCATCCCAGGCCATCCCTGTGCATGTCGTCGCAATGTCGTCCGTCCAAGGGCGCTGAGAAAATGGATGGGCACGCTCTGCCACCAAGAATAGCGTCGCCCATATTTAGCAGACGAAGTGGGTGGTATTAACGTATACATAACCCGCCTTCCCCCATCCAAACCTCAAGCCGCCTTGTCAATCAGGCCAGCGTCACCAGTAAGTGAGTATTTATTTCCTTCGAAAGAAGCGCGCACTCACACACTATCGCGGCCGTGAGACTCGATAGCGTGAATGCGGCTCTGGTAGACAGAGCCAGGTTGGAGCCAGGCGAAAATCCTAGCCGCGCAGTCAGTTTTGTTGCACATGCTAATCAGCAGTGGCGAGAAAGGACGCCGGACATCCACATAGATCCGGTACCGAGAAATTTTCTGTGTAGCAATGGTGCTCCGTTGCCCATTCACACCTTGAACGTGCAAATATAGTGCATATGTGTGAGTTTTACGCCTTCTATGTCGTCCACTCCAATATACGCCAGAGCATGTGCCGCCGCAGTCGTACTGCCACCTCCGTAAACAACAAGAACGCGGTATGCGTTCTCCACGCTAATAAAAGCATTGGGTGACCTTGTGTATGCCTTATTCATTTCCGTGTGGAATGGCGAGATAGGACGAATGCATGCATGCGGTGATAGAAGCGATGCAATTTGCATGGTTGGTGGGGTCAAAAGAAACTATTGCCGGATTCGCCATTTGTGATGGGGTTGGGAAGGTGATCTTGTCATGAATGAATGAGGACGCAATGCGCTCAGGTCTTTGTCCATTTCTACGGTCAGGTGGGACATGAACTGTACAGACCTTCAGTGCTAAATTGAATAGGTCAACTGTTTAGAAGAGACTCTGTAGCGGCATCGATATTAGACCGTGTATTCAAAGCCTCAACCAGACAGATAGCACTCCTCTGAATTTATAAGCCTTGACAGTTGTGAGACATGTGGATTCTGGAGTTGTCGCTGACGACGACCGGAAAGAGGTATGCCTGCGTTGTGTACGAATGATAGACCCGTGGTACCAGAGATGTGTTGTATCCAGGATTCAGAGGATGCAGAAGTTCGAGCTAAAAATGACGACGACGAGACTACAATGTCAGCTCATGTCCATGCCCACGCCACGTTTGACCAAGTGACAAGTGGGTTCTAGCCAACGGTAAATTATCGAAGTCTTGGCCTGAGAATTCCGGAGAGCCCTCAGGTAGATACGCTCACATCAGGTTTATAAAAGCGTCCATTCCGGAGTGCCTATTAGAACATCCCACCATCGAGTTCGATGCCTGCCGAAATTAAGATCATAGCTTACGTTGCGCCTTCGTACCTCAAATACCAGTCGTAAGAATAGACAAAACTCTGGGAGCGCCTTAGCACGAAAGGAAGTGAGCACCTAGTCATATCCTCGAAGAGGCTAGAAACGAGGCTGGCTATTTGAATGTGAGAGTTCGAGAGAGTGTATTCTCCGAGGTATTGAGGAGCCGCTAAGAAGCCCATGCAGTTAAACATCGTGGTGGAGTCCACACGATGCAGTAGACCGTCTTTTCATTTGGAATTCACCGCAGATCCAGGAGGGTAAGAGGAAGGATAGCCATGAGTGGATGCTAGAGCCACAGAAACGATGGGAACAACCAACAGACTGAGGCGCGTATGATGCATTGAACCGTCGGAGACCCAGAAGGTTGTCTAGAAACGCTATTCGCCGAACAGGACTTCAAAACGGCCGGAGAGGCGTCGGGGCGGTATCAATGTATGTCTATGTATACATAGTGCACCCTGGATTTAGACGCGCTTAGACACAGAAATGTGGCCTTTTAAGTAGAGTTTGTCCGAGATTACCAAGTTGAGATTATTTCGACTTCGAAAGGGCCAAATTTGTTAGACGAAAGAGCCCTTGTGATGTGAACCGACGTATAAAAAACCACTTGAGCTAGAGCACAGACACATAATGCAAACCTCCCAACTCGACCGGAGAGTGGCAAGGGTTGGGTACGGTCGTCTTAAGATAGTTCCTAGGCACGTCGTTCCATGTGCCAGCGCTTTTCCTTGGTTTTCATTCACGGCGAGGAGAGGCACTGGCCAGACAGGATGGTGCGACAAGACTCGGATGGGTCGGAACAGGTACAGTATTTGAGTTTATGCGGGAATGAATTTGGAAGGCGATTCCGATGCTCAAGTCAGCCCGCGAAGTGTGAATGCTTGATTAGACCTAGTGGCTCAGAGTTGGATAAGCCCGTTCATCAGAATGACTGTCGAACCACGGAAGGATCCGGTTCGATAGTGAGCAACTGAGTGGCGACAAACTATCGACTTATAACGTGAAGAAGAAAGTAAACGTACAAGTTGAGGGCATCGATTTGAAATCGGTATGGCATGTTTTGAAAGGTGTACTTGGTCAATGTGGTTTGAGTTCAACTTGTGTGCGCCACTATGGTCGGCGCTAACTTAGAATAAGTTATGTAATTATTTGACTTAAAGTCCGAGTGACTTATACCTGGTCTTCTAACTCAGAATCGTTACATTAACTATTATTTGGCATTATTATTAATATTGATTTCAAAGGGACTCGTGCCCGAGTTTCGAACCACCACGCCGCAGCCTCCTGTTCACTGTCCCAGCGTTCTTATCATATAAATCACTTTGGTCCAGCCTCATGCCCCCTCCTGGACCACCACCAGGAAGTTACTCGCCTCAGATGTCCGGTATAGGGTAAGAATTACCCGTCATTTCCCGCCCCCACACGTAATGATTCGGGCTTTGCAGAAACCGAAATATCACCATGGACTTCACGAAGGGTATCGCAACAGAGGTGCGGTTCCTATTGCAGGAGATCGGGAAGCTTCGAGACGAACGGCGACAACTACAAGCGTACGTCCAAGTCGTTTCAGACATGAAAGCACACGAAGTTGATCTCTCGGATTATGAAGGGAAATATCAGAGCTTATGTCGGTTAGGTCCAAGTTCAGCGCCAACGGTGAATTCCAACCGGAGTGGAGGCTTCCTGTTCCTGTGCGTGCATCATGGAGGAACGATCTCAACGAGTGCGGATAACTGAACTGTATGATCAGGCAATCGAGCCACCTCCGCCAGAGCCGCTACCCGCGGCGGAGGAAGTCATTCCACAAGCAAAGCCAGGCTGGCGTGTCGTGCACAAGCGCCCCGAGAGGAAGGCAAGGACTACTCCCAAGAATCCAGGCCCGCCGGCTCCCGCACCCCTTGCCCTGCCCGAGCCACCGAAGCCGGAGGCGCCTGCTTGGACACAATGGCGCCGTGAGTTCAACCTTGACCTTGCGTTTGTTTCCCTCTGATGTTATCTCTTAGCCAATCCCCTTCTTGCTCCCACCCCCCACATGGGCTCAACACCAGCACCGATGACCCCACCCACCCGGAATGGCCTTTTCGGTGTGGTCGATTTTTCTTTTGCGTCGCCTCGCATCTTAATCGCTTCGCAGGTCCCTCTACACCACCGCCCAAGTAAATCACTCGTCCCTTCCAGCTAGGCCTGGATAACTCTCGTATGTGAGGAGAGAATGAGAGATTTCGGCCATGGTTCTCCAAACCATTGTAGGTCTTTGTCTATTTTTTGCTATGTATGATTTCTTTTATGCTTGTTGTACATTCACAGTATTACCGGATCCCCATTTTTTTGATATCAAGTTCTATTTTCCTCTCATCTTGCGCACCATTTGTTCTCCTTTCGGTATTGTCATGCCTGTACATATAATACATCTTAGTACCCCCGGAAATTAAAAAACACCAAAGCACAAATTGTATTTGCTGTGTTCCCACTGGCGATTTTTCCATGTGTTACCTTTCCATCGCAACCAGAGGCCGTCAACAGTCTCCAGAGTGAGAGATCTACACCAGCCTCATTTGGTCAACCCTTTGGTAGCCTTCTTTTTACCCTTAAATGAACAAATTTCTCAGGTACCCTATACAAAATGTCTCCTGTGGGTATCTTGAAGTTACGCCGTGTCAAGGGAAACTTTAATATGCCAGTACTTATGGGCTGGCGGTTAGATTAGATTAGATTAATTCTAGAGCTATAAATAGAGATGGCAGTAGCACCGACTGAATAAACTATCTCACGGTATACTCACCTCTTCTCGGTCAACTCTGGTAGCCTGGCAGCAACCCGCAGCATAGCAGCCCACCACCTGTGCACCGCATACGCGGAGTCGGCCAGTCGGCGAGCGAGGATGCCATTTACGACTAGTAGAAGTCATGCGCTAAGCTTGAACAACAGTCTGACTCCCGCCCTTCTTCAATAAAAGGAGCAAGTTGGAGAGGGGCTTCCTCGTCTGCTATATGTTTCAATCTACCTACGACTCTCAAACACGTCCTATACAGAATGGCGACTAGCGACGGGGGATCTTCAATGTCTAGGTTAGCTGCTTCTTTATCTAACGTTCTCTTACGAGCTCTCACTCTTCCTCAGCGGGCCTGTCGAGTACATTTTCCATCCATCTGCAGTAGCACATAGCTGATTGCTTCTGTTATAGGAGAGATACCGGCTCCTTCTGGGATATTATGATGCAGAACCCATACTTCATGTCTCCGTATCAACCACTACCACTAACCCCGGTGTATACAAGCTACACTTATCAACCTCAATGGCCCATCACGATGTCGCAGCCCCAGCTTCCCCAGGTTGCGTACATGTCCCCACCCCCAAGGCTCGAGTCAACGAGGACAATTCGCAAAGTGCATCATCGTTCGATTGGGCGTCATGCTCATCACAGTCACCGCCCACTTCCGTGGCCTTCCGCTCGGCCACCTGCTCATCGCCCCAGGACGTCATATCCCACGCTCACACTCAGTCCTATTCACCTCGCGCGAAAACCAAAGGACTGGCGTGGGAGCTACAGGTCGCCGTCTAAAGGTGGCCTCGGAAAATACTTTCAACGGTTTGGTCTGATAATTCCGAGTGCGCAAATTTCCATCTTTCAATTTTAAAGGCTGTGCCGCTGAATGGCATTACTCCAGAAAGTGCTTCTCCTCGAGTAGCGCTTCGCATGCACCCCATACTTGCATACCAGGCCGATCAAGAGCCTTCGTTTTCGTACGATTTGCGCGTTCACCCAATATCAGGCTACGACCTCGAGCTGCGGATGGTAGACCCGCCTTTGACGCCCGCGCACCTGTACCAGCGCGCGTCGCTGCCGCGCGCGGTGCGCATCAATCTCTGGCACCGCAGTCTACCGTGGTCGCTTACGGTCCGTGCGAGTGCGCCCGGCGGCGTCACCATCGAGGACCTCCTCGTCGGTGTTTACGATGCGCTGCAGACGCCTATCCGCCATCACGAATACTATACCGTAGCGCTGACCGAGGAGGATCGCGAGCGCGTTGACATGGCTTTTCAGAAGCGGTGCCGTGGAGATCCCATTGAAATTCGGAAGGGCGTTCGGCGCGTCGATTTTTTGGGCGAGGAGGTGTGCTTTGTGGGCATTCAGCGCGCAGGGGATGGGACATGGGAGATGCGGACAGTGGCCCCCGAGAGGCAGCGGATGGTCCTCGTAAGTCGCCCCCGTGGCACTTGGGCGTGGTGACTCAAATGTGGTTTCATCCTCAGGATTGATGAAATATGGCAACAGTGTAATGCCTGTAGGACAAAGACCTCATATGACCCATATGCATCTGAGCTTCCAACCTTTACGATCTCGTATGCAGACTTTTGTTTATGACTAATTATATGCTTTTCTCTGTTCTCCATATATTGACCAGATCCAATTAGATTGAGTATGTGGGAAGGAGTAATAGTTACAACCAAACCAATAGTGAGGGCCCAATAACATATCACAGGATAGTTCGGCCACAGCACAACAGCGAATGAGAAAGCCGTACACATTCGCCTAAAATACGATGTGGGCTCGAAGTAGGTCTTCTCTGAGCTTCTACGTGCTGCGCGATCAGCGGTCGAAAAACTTGCGGCCCTCACGGTAGGCCACCAGTGAGTACACGAGGACTGACATCGTCAACACTTCTAGTAAGATGTCCACGCTCGATGGTCTCGCGGTGTGGCGCACTGACCGGCCCGTTTCCTTGAAGAGAATGACCGCGCGTTCCCGTCGATGTGGTCGCGTGCCCGTGGAGTCCTGGATGTCGACGCGAAGTTTCTAATCCTGCGGGCCATTGTCTTTCGCCTTTTTTTAGTGATATGAAAGTGACATCGGAAAAGGTGAAGGAGTGCGATGCACATTTCTCGGGTACTTGACAGGCAGCGAGACTGTTTTCATACGCGCTCGGCAGGTCGCGCTTATCTTTGACGCTAGCTCCACGGGTGCGCACGACGCGGATTGAAGCTAAGCATACAATGGCGGGAGCAAGGTCTGTGTAACTTCAAGCCATCTGCCGCCCGATTCCCATGCGTCTGCATCGCGCCAACCAGCGCAAGGTGTCGCATTCACGCGGAAGCTGCGGCCCGAAGACGGCATCCCGCGCTACAATCTCGAGCCGGCGGCTTCAAAAAGGAGTGGCGCAACACGAGGGTGGGCGTCCCGAGTACCCCGCGTACATATACGGGCAGAGCGGCGGACTTCCGGGATTCATCCAAGTCGATCGCGGAGCTGCGCGACCCCGCACAGGGAGCGGCCGTCATCGTGGATTGAAACTGTCGATGTACTGCGTTCCGCTGAACTCTGGAGAGCGCCGCAATCGTGATTCTCGGAACGGCGGTGCAGCTTGTGATGCGAGACGCGGAGAGAGATGTGCATCTATCGGAAATGAGCGAGCTGGAGGACGTGGATGGGGTAAGCGGCCTGCGGCAAAGTTATTGTTGAGCATTTACAAGATATTTCAATTGGACCTCGAGCTAAAATTATAATCAAATAACATCTGGATTGTAAATTGTACTCACAACCAGTCATGCGGCTTCTTCAAGTGTAAAATGAACCTCGTACGGCAGAGAAAATGTGCAGCAGCTGCCAGCGACGGCAAGCGCGGCGGGCGCCGACTTTTAAATATAGGAGCGGCTCATGGTTGCTCTTCCCTTGTGCTACATGGTATGAAGCGCGACTCCGCTTAGGTGCTCTGCCTCCTCAGTCTCCTTGGAGTCTGCCAGTATTACTTTTTGACTTGTCCCAAGCAACAATTCCAATCTCACTGATTGGCTGGTACATTCATGTCACAATAAGCTTTAAAGCCCATATGAGAGCATTTCATGTCCTGGACTCTCAGAGTGAGAGACGGAGAGGTACCACACAGGTATCCGATATAATTAGCGACACTGTTCTCCATTGGAAAAACACGTAACCTATACGCCTTGGGTCAGAGAAGCCGCCTGGCATGGGGAGAGCAAGATGGTTGTGGGAAATTAGGATTTCCTAATTGGGCAATCTTACAGATTTCCTGCGGATTTCCTTGCACATCGCTTTTCTCTTGGTCCTTCCAAGTTCCTCCTGCATCGTCTGCTGATTTCATAGCCTTTTATGATACCTATATCAACAAGCCCCCGGTTTTAAGCCACACTCTCATGTCGACCTTCACCACCTACGCAGATTCGGCTCAGAGCGCAACGGCAGCGGGTAACAGCAATGGCAGCAGCAATGTCATGACGCCAGAACCGCAGAACCAAGCAGCGTCTGGCGCAGGCGAAGATGAAGGCGGCAAGAAAAAGAAGGCGACAAAACGGAGAAAAGTCAACCATGCGTGCCTTTACTGCCGTCGTAGCCATATGACATGCGACGAGGGACGGCCCTGTCAGCGGTGGTGAGCATTTCTGTCCCCCCCACAAATGTGTGGAAGGTATCTATACTAACAAGCTATATATCATCAGTATCAAGCGAGAAATAGGGCACCTGTGCCACGATGAGCGGCGCCCTAAGCTGCCAGAGAAACCTGCAGCACCGCCTGGTGGGGGACAAGCTATTGACATGTCGAGGTCATACGCGCCTGGCAAGTCATGATTTCCTGCGCATATGCATTTCAATTAATATTGTTTCTAGTCACTGTCTACCAGAGTGCACCTGCGCAGCCAAATTCGTCTTGGCCCATGTCAGTGCCGTCATACATGTACCAACCAGAGTCATTTGGGAACGAGTTCTCCGTCCTGACGTACGCACACGTTTCAGTTCATCGTCGAAATACTCTGCTTATCGTCCCTAAGCGACTTTTTGGAAACTCTCGACGACGGGACTTTCTTCACTCCACCGACGACAGTGGCTCCTTCACTGGTGTCATCTGCTTCGTTCGCCCCATCGACTACGGCTACTTCACTAGCCACGACACAACTACAAGCGATGATATATCCTAATGCCGCGGCCATCAATCGAGACATTCCCGCACCCGTGTCACAAGAGCCTACAGAAACCATTCTCCCTGCCGCAACCAAAACGGAAAAGTTCTTGTTGACTGCCGCAGATCAAGAATCGGGCTCCCGCGACGAGCGGCTGAACCAAGTTATCAGGAGCAAATACGAGGCAGGGTTGCTGAAGCCCTATAACTATGTTAAGGGCTACGCCCGACTCTCTCGGTGGATGGACCGAAAGTGAGTACCCTCCGCGTGCTCTCTCTCATGTCACCGCGTTCGATCCCTTGGCGCACAGCGTATCCCAAGAATCGAAACAACAGATCCTGCTCCCGCTATCGATTCTTCGGCCCAAATTCCGAGTAAGCAGCGCATTGTTCCCACAACTTCAAGCGTCGCTCATTTTCACAGGCGGTCGCACAATCATTGCGAGATATCGTACGTAGAACATTCATCATAATGCGTCAATTTCCGCATTAACCCCAAATTTCGTAGGACTTGGTGTTCATTGAAGAGGCCTTCGAGCGGATGTTACTCGACTACGACCGCGTATTCTCGGCAATGGGTGTGCCCGCGTGCCTTTGGCGGAGAACGGGTGAAATATACAAGGGCAACCGCGAGTTCACAGAGCTTGTCGGCGTCGACGGGTACATGATGCGAGATGTAAGTACCTTTCCTAAACGACCTGCGCGATGCCACGGAGCTCCGGGACGAACGAGCTGCAACTGGCCGTGGGACTGTTTATTCATAGCTTTTGACAGGGTCGATTCTGTATTTATGAACTCATGGCGGAGGAGTCGGCGGTGAATTACTGGGAGGTAAGTTTGGTCACCCTTCTCACACCGAGGCTTCGCTCACACACATTCGCGCCCGTCCAGAAATATGGACACGTCGCGTTCGACTCGAGCCAGAAGGCGGTCCTCACCTCGTGTGTGCTGCGCTATAAGCCCGTCCTCAATTCGGGCGGCAGCCCCGTCGTGAGCAAGGCAACGCTAGGCGGTGCGCAGATCGCGTCCATTGAGGCCGGATGACGCTGACAGTATGACAGGGGGCCCACCGGGGTCCGGTGCATCGGCCACGACCGTGAAAAAGGAAGACGAGGAGCAGCAAACTGAGGAGGGCTTCATCAACTGCTGCTTCTCGTTCACCATCCGCCGCGACAAATGGGGCATCCCAAGTATGATTGTGGGGAACTTCATCCAATGCTAGACGGTGGAAAGCGTCGGCTCTAGGGTAAATGACCGGCGGTGCGATAAGTTATGGATAGAACGGGCTCAGGAGGAGAAAGAAGGCAACTAACATTTCTATTGTTTGTGTATGAACAGTTTTATCGGTCTGCGACACTTATTGATAACGTAGTCACTAATATGGCGCATGTGGTCTTTATATTTATGCATGGTTTCAAGGTTTGCAGGCGAACGCACGAGTCCACCGCCGACGCTATTCTTGGACAATCTTATATGTATATATGCTGCTCGTTTTTCTAAAAAAAAGTTGTTCATTTTAGCAACCATTACAACACAACTCCTGTGTATGTCTACAATAAATGTCGATGAACATGCGTGGTCCCTCCGAAGTCGCCGTAAACTTTTACGCAGGAAGAGTAAGCAGATTTTACAATTGGATTTCGGGCTGAGCACGTGCCGTCATCTTCGACGGGCCGGAAGGCCGCCGCGGCAGCCTTCGGGTTCATCCTCATTCTTCCGTTCCTTCACTCCGCGTCAATGCACCAAACCACATCCAAGATATCCAGACTCGGCACGTCTACAGCAGAAGGAAGCGGTTTTGAATCATTTTTCTGTGATAACCCGAATCAATTTGCGGGTATCTCAAATCCTACCTTGGCTTCAGCAGCCGACGACAGAATCGTCTCAGGAAGCCTCAGGAATCAGAAGAGTTATTGTTGAAGATACGCAGGTAAATGGATGGGTGATACGATAAATGCTAAATTTCTATCATCTTGCAGATCTAAGTCTCTGGAAACATCTCTGCCTACTTGAACACCCCTCGGTATTTAATTCTCTATTTCTTCTGCGCTGTCACTGCCTGGATTGGTTCCAACTTCTTGCTGGCTGTTACGATTTCGAGATACACGCGGCCCAAATCTCTCTGAAAATTTCAACCTGGAACTCAATGAATGCTACGGTATACGTGACTGTTCTATTTCCAGGCACTGGACCCACCAATATTCTTTCTGGCCGATACCGACAGACATGGGCTTGCTCTTATTTTCACTGGGATTATGACGATCAGTGAATGGCAGGCAGCTTTCACGCGGATCCTCTCCACACGTTTATGTTTACGCATTTAACGGACATTCTTGAGTGAAAGACTGTAATGTTGCACGAGGCAGCCTCAAGTGGACCGCGGTTTGCATTCGGGCAAAAGACCTCCACTGTGGCTTCTCAAAAACTGATTCAGAACTCTTCGTGCTTTGCGATTACCTCCATTCTTGTCGTGTGATACACGAGGCCGACCTCCTTCCTCTACCACCAAACACGTGTCCGCTACCCCTACTTTCATATCCGCCAACGATGCCTCATTCATGTCCGACTATGCAGTGCAACTTGGTATATAGAACGTAGCGGATGGCTGGAGATCTTCAACCATTACCAGCATCAGTGATCTTTTTCTCTCCATGGCCTCAACTTCCACTGCGCTGTCTCAGCCTCCCGAGCTCGACTTCGTCGCAATCGCGAAGACGACGAGGAAGACGCTAGACCGGCTTGCCTCATTTGCCCATATGCAAAGGTCGGTCTCTGATCACCACCACGTTCAGGGGCATACTCAGCCGACCCGCGAATGATAGCTCTTCGGATGAGAACCCACTCCTCACCAAAATTCTGGGAAAGATATCTGCGCTTATTCGCCACATTGATTCCAGCATGCTCGTGACGCAGTTGGGATACCAGCTGGCCAGTGATGCACTCATTTTCACCGACACAGAAGCAAAGGACTGGGAAGCCGATGTCACCCTTGACACCCTGCGCGAAATTGCCGGTCGTGCTCAAGAAATATCCGTAGGTGTCATGGAGGGATTCAGGGAAATCAAACAGGAAGTGTACAAGGTTTGTGGATTACGTTACCGCGTGAGTCGACATATATATAACAGTGGCGCCATCTCTATCAGATAGCAGCGTCCACGAAAGACGACATGTTCCTTGTCTTAGTCCCCCCAGACCCGACGCACTGTGAGTTCATTCTTATCATGTTTTCTTGCATGATCTAATGTTTTCGATCCAGCGGAGCCCCTGAAGATCCACCTGAAGGACGTCGGAACCGACCTCGTGGCCAACCTGGGGCTCTTTTCAGAATACTCGCGTTCGATGACCGGCCTCACCGAATGGTGCCAGTGGGTGAAAGACGACCTCTCCGCCGAGGCACCTTCCCTGCTCCCTGCGGCAGATGCGCTGCCAGAAGACGCGGCACGCAAATCTGCGCGTTGGACGGAGATGAAGGATGCTTTCCAACAGTACTACAACGTGGTGCGTGCACGAGGCGCCGCGCACGACGCAAAGGAGACGCCCACTGACCTGATCATTTCGTACAATTATAGGTCCACGTCGCGCAGCTGCGCTTCCCGGAGCTCCTTGGCGTGTCCGCTGCCGCGTGGAAGGCTGTGACGCTCCCGGGGAGCAAGGCGCCCAGTACTGCTCCGCACTCGGTACACGAGGGCATTGAAGGAGCAGCTCGCAGAGCGCGGCGCGGCTTTCTGCCTTTGAAGGGCCTGCGTACCGTGGCGGGCGTCTTTGCGCAAGGGCGCAGGCTGTTCAGGAAGAAGCACGCGAGCGAGGCTGGCGCTCCGGAGAGGGGAAAGGATCTCGACGGAGAACATGCTCAAGCTCGCGTTCCTTCGCCGTCGTCTGTAACGAGCCCGTCTCGTTACAGCCTCCCCAGCCAACCTCGGCAAGCCGAAGAGCATCAGCTGAAGGGGCGCTTCTCCTTCTCGTGCTGTTCGATCAACCTTTTCCACGAAGGCGTTTCGCTATTGGAGAGTCACTGCTGCATGATCAGATGAGCAATGCTTCGAAATTACGACAAGCACACGGATTTGGTTATGATTATGTATATCCCTACTAGCCCATTGATCTCGAGTGTATTTTAGAACCAGAATGCTCATTGAACGCCAGCGACTTGTTCTTCCATCCAGTCCCAAACTTCTTGCGCAAGCTCTACTTTGTGTTCGGCGGGATTATCGTCTGCAACCCGAGCCCATGGGATCAGGTACTAATGGGATTATTTCAGGGTCAGTTGAATGAAGTATTGGAGTTATTTACCCGGCCATTGAGTTGGGCACCTTCAGGCGATGTTCCCGCCCATAACTGTGTCAGCGCTCCAAAAGACGGTGGCCAGAGGATCGTGTGACGCTGACCGATTTAAATCATGCACACGAGGTGATTTAAATGAGTGTTATTGGCAACAGTCAATGAGAAATTTCTATATGCGTACCATGATTTTTGTGACCAGCGGAGGGGTGTAGCGCATAAGGTCCGAGTCAAGATTGCCGGGATTTAGAGAAGTCGATACAATCCCCTGGTCGCCGTATCTGCGGGCAAGCTCATTCGCAAAAAGCACTGTCCCCTGATATGCACAAGTCGATCAGTTCTCTCTGCGAGGCAGCTAAGCCCGAAGCGCATGGAGCACGCGTCAGACCCACCAATTTGCTCTGGCAATAAAGCATCATAGTTCCTTTTTTCACTCTCGCTTCGGTATCTTGCATGGTGTCGAGATCGACTGTACTGGTAAAAAGGGAGGCAAATGACGACGTGTTCACCACGCGCGCTTTGCCGTCAGGGCTGGATTTGGCGCCTGCCAGTAGCGCGGGCATGAGAAGTTTCGTGAAGTAGAAGTGGCCAAGAACGTTCGTTCCAGCCTGGAGGTCGTATCCCTGCTCTGTTAGCGGTTCAACGGGCGGTATCATAACCCCACTGTCACACATCATTAACGACGACTAATGGCAACTGCATGGCAAAATTAGGGGAACGTACGCATTGTTGAATAGGACATGCAGCTCGCGCTCCTTGCTGTTAAATTCTTCGGCTGCAGCCTGAACAGACCTCAAATCGGCTAGGTCGAGGTGCAGGAAGACGCATTTCTTGCCCGTTTCTTTCCATAACTCTGTAATGGCGTCTTTCGATTTATCGGGATCTCGTGAGGCCATATAGACCTTTGCATTGCGAGCCAACAGTGCCTAAATCGTACATCATAACGAGGAAAAATATATTGAGCCAGGGGCTCTCTTCGGTCGCCGACGCTGCTGTGATCAATCAGCGCACCTTTGCGGTTTCTTCCCCGATACCTGGTGACAAGTCAATACTACTACTCGTTTGACCGATGCGACAGGTTCGATGCATACCTGTGTTAGCACCCGTCACAATCATGACTTTACCCGACAAATCGGGAATGTCTTCTGGAACGGTGAAAGTAGGCCTAGGAGGAAACCACTCCTTATAAATTGAATGTAAGATGCCCATGGGCGTGTTGAAAGAATTGTGAACAGTGATCTCAAGTCGAGGGGTTCGCGAAACAGCTTATAAGATGGAAGGCCACTGACGTCACCATACGGTCTTTAATTAGTCTAATGCACCACCATGGCGCTGGCTGTGGAGGCAGACCTGCGTAGCGGGGCGATTCAATTAAAGAGTCGTTGAATTAGGCACAGTTAAGAATGGAGGAGATCAGATATATATATACGTAGGTAAATCCAGATACTCAGCACAGATCAAGCTTCCTCGTTGTCTTCCCCATCTTCGCCCTCATCGTCATCGTTGTCGGCATTGTTCAGCGTCATCATGTCGTTCAAGCTGTATCAGAAAAAGGACATTGATCACTCAACGATGATCACCGAATCATGATAGAAATTATTTACCAATGAACGAAAGGCTGCATGACCCTAGCCACCATGGCTAAGGAGTCTTTAAACTCAGGCGCCAGAACTTCGCTATCGGAGAATCTTTGACCATGCGTCAATACAACGGATGTTGAGAATTACGGCTGGACATACGTATGTTTAACTGCGAACGAGCGGCATTTAAGGAGATCGATATCCCTGCACGCTGTCAGTTGAGAGAACTGAAGGGTAAATATAATGGCGCCACCCACCTGTCGTCCTTCGATACTCCTTTCGGCGCAACCTTGAGCTCGTCATCGGCGCCGAAGACATTCTGCCTTTCGCCCTTGGGATGGCACTCCGCTTTTCCGAAAAATCTAACAAATTCAGGAGCAGAGATTACGCTTCGCAATCGCCGTGAACTTCGCTGGATGTTAGTTCTATCTCTGTGGGTGAGAAAGACGGTCGAGAGACGCAAGCTATGAAATACCTTATGGTTGCGAGTTCATTACGACCCGGGCACCAAGTACCTGCGGCGATCATGCTCTCGTTTCCAGGTTTGACTATCGATAATTTATCAATCAGTGTAATGTCCGCAATCACAGATCGATAAACATACTCATTCTGATAATGAGAGACCGGTAATAGAATCAGTGAACATCTTCTTGTTTTATTTTAAAGAACTTACACATGATCTGAAACAAAATATGAGCAACGAGCTTTGATAGCATTTAGATGTCCAGTCTTACAACCAGCAAAAATTCCTTTGCGTCCACTGCGCGAAAAACTAGCGGAGATATTTCTTTTGTACGGGGTTTTGTCATTACTAAACCTCACCTATGAGGGAGTCAGCATCGTAATCATTTTTGGAACAAAATCACTCACATCACGGTATATTCGGTGGATGAGATCTTTAGGAGGCAGATGTGGTATTTGTGAGTCAACATCGACCAAAATGTCTGTGAATGACTCGACAAAATCCTTCCATTCCTTCTCTGCCAAGCGGTAGACGGGCTCTGGCGTAGCGTGTAAATGATACTGCGGTTTAATGTGCATGGATTCTAGGCATACCGTGGAGTTTGAACCTATGTTGGACATGAGTTCAAATGCTGACTAACGGTGTTCACTGGAGAGACTACGCACCAATCGCGGTCGTTGCATGCAGGATCGCTCAGCTTGCTCAGGAAGTCAAGGGTATTTTTCGATATCTGGCCAGGGGGTACGCGTCCAGCCTTGGGGGCCTGCACAACGACACCTACGACTTCCTGTCCCTCCTCCAGGTCATCGTCGTATTCCACGTCGCTCGCGTCCTGTTTCTTCTTCTTGCGGGGAGATTTCGATTGCTTCGTAGTTTTCCCTGTAGATGTGCGCGGCTTTCGTTTGTTTGTGGCAGGTGGCTCGTCGAAGTCGTCGTCCAACGCGTCGCTGTCGTACAGCTGAGCTGGAGAGGGTGCCACGTCTTCTTCGTCGTACTCTTCGTCGTCCTCCGTTTTTCGCTTCTTCTTGGGCGACTGAGTAGCGGATTTACGCGCTCTTCTTTTCTTGGTGGTGACACCGGAGTCATCATCCAACGCGTCGCTGTCAATCTCCGAATCAACACGAGACGCGATGGCATGGTGTTCTGACGTGTCAGAATCAGACTTCAGAGCGGTTTTCTTGGAAGCTCTGGCTTTTTTAGTGGGAGATTTTTTGGGAGTGCTTTTAGAGCGTTTGGTGGGGGCCATGTCTGAGGAAAATGTAAGAAGGAAGCAATAATAGTGCGAAAGCAATATTGGTGTGTGTTAAACGCGTAATTAACGAAACATGTGATCACGTGTCATTTGTTTGTAATTCATCACTTAGTAATTCCATGATGCTGATAGGCGCCCGCGTCAGCCTTAATCTTCACCCATTCACTGGCCTGATGGTCTAGTAGTATGATTCCTTGTTAGGGTATTCACCCGCTATATTCGAGGAGGTCCTGAGTTCAATTCTCAGTCAGGCCCATCGGTTTCTCTTCCACAAGAAGGATATGATTTTTTTTCAGATTTATAGCATTGGCGCCGGTTTGGGTTGGTCCTACGTCAAAATTCAAACAAGTCGCTGCAGTCTCAAATATCGAAAATATTTGGGTGAACCTTTAAATCTCATTATTCGCGCACAAAGGTCGAACTTGTAAATCACTGATTTTTGCCTTAATCCATGTTGTGGAATAATGAGTGTCCTGGCTCCTGGCCCCCTTCCGGGAAATAATGGAAACAGAATGCAATAAGCAGTACCCTTACTCACACGTCCATCTACAGACTACGACCGCTACTACTCGCGAGAATCAGTTTGGAATTCTGCCGATATTTAGAGGGTTGAAAACTTATGTAAACGGACTCCTCGTTAAACAGGCGGAGGTACTTGAGCCCTTCCTCGATGTACATAGAGGGAATATTGTACGGCAAACGTACGGCACAAAGTCATTCCGACAGCATCGACTGAGCGCTAGCAGTACTCGGAGACCGGATCGATCATTATCCCATCCCATTTCGTACTCGATTACCGTGACGGCCGCTGTGATGGATATGTTGAATCACAAGTCCTGTTATCTGTAGTGGAAGGGCGAAAAGGGGCTCCGGAGCAAGCAGGCTCTCGCTTGCTGGGTCAAAGCGTAGATGCCGTGTCCCTGATCATCCGGGCCCCGTTCCTCGTCGAGCAGAATCCAGATGCAGCATGGAGGCACATGGTGGGAGATGTACGCTGATGCAGACTGATGCACGTAGCTGCGGTCTGATTATTCCAGAATTTATTCCCATACATCAGCCGTATGTATGTACATTCATGTATCATCTCCGAGTCCCGACCCCAGCCCGCCCCAGCCCCTCCCAGCCCCTCCCAGCCTCGTGGCGCGCTGCACTGTTTACCCCATGGGCGCGTGCCCTGATCCCCCGCAACCACTTTGATCGCGGGGTATAGTGGGGTAGACAATGATGCAGCGTCTTGGCAGATCGCACATAATGTACGTACATCTACGTACACACTGTGGCATCAGCATGCGTCTCAGCGGGGTCGCTTGGCTGGCTGAGGCATGGGCAGCTGCCTGTGTAGCTGGGACCCTCGCCTCCATTACATTTTTGCGCCGTGCGGAGATCCGAAGGCGGGGAACGCAAGCGGTCTCCTTCCGCTCGTCTCCATCTGCCTCCTCCGAAGAGTTGTATAGGCTGGCAGCACAGGGACGCGTGTGACGGCCGCGGGGTATCGTTGAGTGTTTACGCGTTTACGTGCCGTACTTTTGACGGGAATGCGGTGTTCCGGCGGGATGGCCCCTGGAAGGAAGCCCGCCAGGGCGCTAAATTATTGCGGAAAGGTCCGTCGGCTTACCTCCATGCTGCTGCACATGATAATCTATGATAATCGGGAGATACTTCGGTCCCGTGGTGAGGGGCACGTCGACGGTCGACCTCATGAATAAGAATTATTGGCTGATACCTTTTGGGATTTCGCCATAATTTCCCGAAGTTAGGGAATCGTATCACTGATTACCCACATTTGCTGAGAGTCGAATAGAAGGCTCCGCCCCCAACTGAAACGGAAAGCTGAAGATGGCTTAGCGAATGTTCAACGCTTTCAAGCCCACGATTAGCACGTCATGCTTAATTTTTGGGCCCAACTGTATGGCGCACATAAGCTCTGTCCGCCTTGCACTTGTTTGCCACTATAACAGCCATAGAAAGAGACTCGCCTTTAGACTGTGATGGTCATCAGTTCTGTTATTATTAGTTCTCCATATATACTAACTCTGTGTAGGCATTGAAAGGATGGAGCCTCGAGAGATCCTCTGCAACGACAGGACGGTTTCTCATGTCACATATGTGCATTCGGTCTGTTGTAATTTTAGATGAGATGCTTGAGGGGATGTATGAAGTGTGTCTGAGCTCTCACCATCGCGTTATAGTTAGCTAGCCGGGAAGGCCTAAAGTTTAACATGATATACAATTTTCTCTCCACTTCGGCGCGACGCAAATGAAGGTTTAGCTTATATATATTCACCCCAATTTAATCACCGCTGGCTTCCATACCTGCTAAACTTATTTATGAACATCTGTCTTCTGTCGAGCTCGGGTTAAGAGTTCTCCGTCTATTGTCGACGCTTTATTTACCACTGCAGATGGTGATATCTAGTTGCAATGCAGGCTCCTCAGGCTCAACCAACGGAGAACTGTCTTGTTTTCATATGATTGAAAACATGGCATACCCTGTACCAGATTCGAGCCAGTAGAATGCGCGGGTATGCGGGATCTGTCGTCAAACGCCGCGACCTGGGTGAGAATTGCACAGATAGACGTGAATCGGCCTTTCTATGCGACTCACCGTTATTGCTTGACAATGAAAGCTGTCAAATGGGAAGATGATCGCTTTAACTCTTCTCTAGTAAATGCAGAAACCAAGCCGAAAGTCGGGTTAAGTGTTAGCAGCTTGTAGAGAAATATTCCGACTTCAGTGTGACCTATCGCCGTCCTTTTATTGGTTTCTAGTCCCGATTCGGGTAACTCGGAGCCAATCGCATCCCCACAAATGGTGTATTTCCGTACCCCAACGTCCGCTTTTGCTCCGCGAGGTGCCGAGGGGTATAGTACAGCCGTCCGGCCGCATCGTATCAGCAATTCCTGCGCTGTTAGACCCTCATCCAGCAAAAATACATGGTATTATAGGGGTCTATCCAGCGAACTGAGAGAGGGAGCAAATAAGAAATATGCCCATTTTTACGATGGACGCAATGGTATTACTCACGGCAGGACGGCCGGGCCTACGCCGTATATGATAGATCTCGATGGGAAACGGATTGAACATGTGCCAAGTTTAAGATAGAATCTCTCTGTCCCTAGCGCGGAGTCGCGATCGGTGGCTCCATTTGGACATGATACAGCGTAATTCCCTGCATAATAATCGGCTACAAAAGCAATGATATAGAAACCCCAACACAACACCCTTCCCCACCCAGACCCTGTTATGGCCGAGCAGATTCAGACAATTCCCATTCACCCCGTCGCTCCGCGTTTGAAGCACGGCAGCAAGAAGCCACACATTGGGCCACATATCGACGACTACCACGCCGCACACAAGGAGACCGTAGGCCATGAGTCCGACAACTGGTGGGCGAAGGTGCGCACAAGTCGTCTGAGACTCTGATGCGCAATCTAATCCATCATCTTATCTAGCAAGCGCACGCTATGCTCCATTGGGATCGCCCTTTCAAGACTGTCCGAGGAGGCGGTTTCGAGACTGGTGACATCGTCTGGTTCCCAGAAGGCGGACTGAATGCTTCCTACAACTGCGTCGACCGCTGGGCGTTCAGGCACCCTAACAAGGTAAAAGCGATTTTCTGAATTTCAATTTCCGTGTATTGACAGCCCGTGTGTTCCGCAGACTGCCATCATCTACGAAGCTGACGAGCCCGGTGAGGGACGCGAAATCACGTACGCCGAGCTTCTCCGTGAGGTCTCCAGCGTCGCAAATGTCCTCAAGTCATTCGGAATCAAGAAGGGGGACACCGTCTCTGTATACCTTCCCATGACATGGCAGGCCGTGGCTGCCTTCCTCGCATGTGCCCGTATTGGCGCTGTCCACTCCGTTGTCTTCGCCGGTTTCTCAGCAGAGTCTCTTCGTGACCGTGTCCAAGATTGCAAGTCTCGCGTTCTCATCACCTCCGACGAGGGAAAGCGTGGAGGCAAGACCATCGCTAACAAGGCTATCGTCGACGCTGCTCTCAAGGAGTGCCCATTAGTGGAGCACGTTCTTGTACTCCAAAGGACCGGAAACAAAGTTGCATGGACCGAAGGAAGGGATAAGTGGTGGCACGAGGAAATCCTCAAAGTCCCCAACTACTGCCCCCCTGAAATCATGTCTTCCGAAGATCCTCTTTTCATTCTATATGTAAGTCGCATCTGATATATCGTTTATTTATGGTGCTTATCTTTCTCGTAGACTTCTGGGTCCACCGGAAAGCCCAAGGGCGTGGTTCATACCACAGGAGGGTACCTACTGTGCGCAGCACTGACCGTGAAATACGTCTTTGATGTCCACCCCGACGACAAGTTCGCTTGCATGGCTGATGTGGGTTGGATCACCGGACACACGTACGTATTCAGTCTATTGTATTATTTTTATCTTATCAATTCATTTCGAACAGCTACATTGTATACGGACCCCTGGCAAATGGCGTTACTACAACCGTATTTGAATCTACTCCCGTATACCCCACACCCTCACGGTACTGGCAAACTGTGGAGAAACATAAATTAACCCAATTCTACTCCGCTCCCACTGCCATCCGCCTGCTACGCCGCCTTGGCTCCCACCATGTAGAAGGGCACGATTTGTCTAGTCTGCGCGTTTTGGGAAGCGTCGGCGAGCCGATCAACCCGGAGGCGTGGAATTGGTATAACGAGCACGTAGGCAAGATGCAATGTGCGATCGTCGACACTTTCTGGTACGCCATTTCCCCACAATTTGATATTGATCGATATCAGAGTTCATTCGCCTGTCCGTAGGCAAACCGAAACAGGGTCTATTGTTGTTACGCCATTCCCAGGTGCGATTGAGACGAAGCCTGGAGCTGCTACTGTTCCGTTCTTTGGAATCGAGACCGCTATTCTTGACCCCGTCACTGGCAAGGAACTTCACGGAAATGATGTGGAGGGCGTTCTAGTTCTCAAGAACCCATGGCCATCTATCGCGCGTACCATCTACCAGGATCACAAGCGTTACCAGGAGACATACATGGCGGTAGGTCTACTCATCATACCATATTTGGATTTCGTGATTGACGTTCGACAGCCATACCCCGGGTACTTCTACACAGGTGACGGCGCCGCACGCGACGAGCATGGATACATCTGGATCAAAGGCCGCGTCGACGGTGAGCAGCTACACGTTTTTCAATCTTATTAGAATTCTGACACCGTACCGGTTAGATGTTATCAACGTTTCTGGCCATCGTCTGTCTACTGCCGAGATCGAGTCCGCGCTCATTCTTCACACCGGAGTCGCTGAGACCGCCGTCATTGGAACAGCCGACGACCTCACTGGCCAGGCCGTCTACGCCTTTGTTACCCTCAAGCCGTACGTATCGGCGCTGCTCTGCCACTAGTACAAGTAACTTACATTAACCTTGCGTTGTAGTGAATTCAGCCATGACATGAACGATGAGTCGGCTCTCATTAAAGAGCTCGTCCTCCAAGTCCGCAAGGTCATTGGTCCCTTCGCCGCCCCCAAGAAGATCTATATCGTCGGCGATCTTCCAAAGACTCGCTCTGGCAAGGTGCGCAGAATCACATTTATTTGTCCACCCAAACTCATAATCATTCAACTTAGATCATGCGCCGCATTATGCGTAAAATCGTCGCTGGAGAGGGTGATCAACTAGGTGATCTCAGCACGCTTGCGGAGCCTGGCGTCGTCGACATTATCAAGGCTAAGGTCGCAAGTACCTAATCGACAAGAACAGGTCGCATTAAGCTTCCTTTCTTCTCTGGGTTTCTTTGACCGGTGGTGGTATTGCATCTTCATTTCTTCTCTTCGCCTTCTCCTGCAAAACCTGTATTTGTGTTCCCTTGCTGCTATATCCTCGATCGCTTCTATGGTTTTGTATTTCTCTCATGGGGTTTGAAGAAAGAAAAGTTTAGAGAAGATAATATTAAATGATGTATAGCCAATTGGCGCATTGTAGTGTATATGTATGCGAAAAATCTCTTTTTATGTGCAATGGGTCGTACCTAGAATTCCGTCCATCTATAATAATATACTGGCTTTTATCTTGCTCTCTGTTTGATTTCCAAACGATGTTGCAAGGATGTCTATTTATAGAGCTCGGCAAACACTTAATTAAGCGCTCAGCTCCCCGCAGATGACGTCGCCGTTTTGTCAGTATAAATGGGCGACCCACGGTCTCTTTCTGCCTTCTTTCTACACCTACATTTCTTCACCGCTTTTCGAAATGACATCCGCTGCTTCCGGGTTTACTATCAACTTTTCCAGTCTGTTGTAATACCGCGTCGTTGAGAAGCTAAATGTTCTGACATTTCTGTAAGAAAAATGCATCGTCGTCACTGGTGGTAATAGAGGGATAGGCTACGCATTCACCCGCGCAGCTGCCAGCTCTGGGGCTAATGTCGCGGTGATCTATCGGTACGTCTGAGTCGGCAACGTGAACGCGTAGCTGATCGAGATTCGCCTTTTCGTTGACTATATGCGCACTTAGGAGCTCTAAAGATGCTGAAGAGGTAACCGAGAAGGTTGGGAAGGAATTTGGTGTCAAAACCAAGGTATAACAACCTTCACATCATAACGTCAGGCATTTCTGATATTCTTCGCAATAATTTGGGCCTATCAATGCGACGTTTCCAACACCGAGCTCGTGAACGCGACATTCAAGAAAATCAATAGAGAAATGGGTCCCATTTCTGGCCTCATCGCCGTTTGTCCTCAATTCATTTGTAGACTCTCAACTTGACAGCATATATAATTTCAGAACGCAGGAGTATCGGTTGTTAAGCCGGCCCTGGATCTCACCGCAGACGATTTCCACACCGTTTACGATGTCAACGTATTTGGTGTTTTCAATACTGCGCGTGCAGCAGCAACGTGGGTAAATACGCATATATTCGGGCATAGCCTCTCACAGATACTTCTTATAGACTGTGGTTGGAGAGCAAGCAAAAGGGCTCGATCGTCATTACCTCGTCGATGAGTTCTCAAATAATTAACAAAGCTGGGGAAGGAAAGCCCTTAACCCAGGTTCGTTTCAATTCCTTGCACCGTGTTCACAGAACACAATGATCAATCTCAAATTATGTTTCAGGTTTTCTACAATTCATCCAAGGCTGCTGTATCTTTACTAGCAAAAGGCCTGGCTGTTGAATGGGCGCAGCATGGTATCCGTGTCAATGTTGTTTCGCCTGGTTATGGTGAGTACACCAAAAATGTAACACCTGGTATCACCTGGTATTGATAGTCCATTTCAGTCAACACCGACCAGACGAAGCATATGGACAAAAATATCCGAGACTATCAAGCTAAAGGCGTCCCGTTAGGTCGATTTGCAGAGGTGCGTTATGTTGCCGTCAAATGAAATTTATGTTACAGACATATTTTTCTCAGCCAAGCGAGATGGCTGGACAGGCGCTCCTCCTTCTTTCAGACCACGCATCGTACATGACCGGCGGCGAATATTTTGTTGATGGGTCAGTCAAATATTGAATTTTTTTGATAAATTTTAATACTGATATAATCCTGTGATCCAGTGGAAACCTTGCTTGGTGACGGCTTCACCGAGTACCAGCCATGTAGTTCACAAAGCCATTCTATGCACGCATGTAGGACGATCGAAAGCTAGAAATACAATAGCAGTTTTCGAGAAACAGGCGTTTAAATCCTTCCGCGATGGGCGATGCGGTATACTGAGCAGCGAGCCTTTCTAGGAACCATACTACTTGGCGACGGTAAGTTGTATATGCTGACATTCACCCACCTCCTTAGGAATGTCCGGATAGATCGAAGTTATCGTGTGTCCCAAGCGCCTTAGTGAAATTATCAAGCTCGTTCATGAAGAACTCGGGAGCCTATAATTCCGGTGGGAAGATGCCCCACGGGCCCACCCCATGATAGAAGCATGAGTAAATTCCAAATTTGTTTCGAAGGCGGGGAAAGCAAAAATACCCTGCTTCTTGATGGAAAAGCTTGTATGAGCTACAAATAAGTGACGAGGCTTGACGACAAGTCAGTATGTATCACAAAACACTGATATCTTCTCACAGTAGATAATGCCAGTGCGACATCCCAGGCCAACCGTGGAGGAGGACGATAGGGCTTTTTTGTGCTCGTTTTCAGGTAGCCAAAGACACTGTACGCAGTATTATAGGTCTTACCCTCGAATTCGAATGGTATCATGCTCTATGTTACATCTCTGACTCCTGTGATACGGTTTATTGAAGGGATTGTGGTTGGTGAGATAAAAGAGAAAAACTCGAACTTGTTGCTATTTATAGAGCGAGCATTGTGGCTCGTAGCGTCGGTGGGAGTCGCGAAGCAATTTGTTATCGCATTTTTTCGTCAGCAATCGAGTAGCTTCAGGAATTTATACTGTAAAGGTACTTGATTTTTTAGTACCAATGTTGAACGTGGATATCTACTGATCCAATTTTAATTCTGCTAATACCTGACATGCTGAATACACTGGCGTATGGGGAACGACGCGAAATCGTTCACTTACGCCTGGCTTGCTAAAATAATTGAATTTATTCTGTCGTTTGACAAAAAGCCGCGATATTATGACACTGGTGCTGCATTCTCCAAGAAATCCAATATCACTTTGAAGTACCTGTAAACAATTACTAAACGCAGATCTTAAACGACGAAACGACATACTTCTCCGGCTCCTCGTATTGCGCCAGATGTGTGCTGTTTTGCAGTTCGACCCACTTCACTTTGGGAATATTCTGGAAAAACGGGAGTACAGCCACTTCTTGAATCTGATCCAGGGGAGCTGAGATGAGCAACGTTGGACAGGCGATATTATGAAGAATCCCTGTGATATCCCAGTCTTTCAAGTTTCCGACGGTCTGGAACTCGTACGGTCCCAGCCTATTAAGAGAATCATCAGTTCTCCGAATTTCTATCAAATGTATTCAACTTACATGGCTTTGCAGACCGTCATGTCTTTCTTAAGTATATCAAAGGCATCCAAGAGATCCTGTGGCCATGGATCAACAGTGCAGGTGTGTTTCTTGGAAAACAGCATCGCGCCGTCTTGATATTCGTCGGATTCCACCGTTCCTTCGACTTCATGCTTACGGATCATAGCGATAAAATCCTCAGGGAATTTAGACAAAAGCGCGTCCGTTCCTTGGGTGTTGAGTGCGGTGGAGGCCGGGGAATTAGCGATTATCAAACGCTTGAGGCCCTTCGGGGTGCGCGAGGCGGCGTACTGAGCAGCGAGCATACCTTGATGAAAATTGAGCAATATTCTAGGAGATCTGATCAAATTGGACGCACCACCCCACGACTGTCCAAAGAGATCAAAATCTGCGTCTATCCCCAGCGCCTTTGTGAGGTTGTCGAGCTCGTCCATGAAAAGCTCGGGGACCCAGAACTCTGTCGGTGCGTCCGGTCGATGGGACGACGCGCCTCCTCCAATCTGGTCATAGAGTATAACAGGGATCCTATGCACGTATTGGCATTAGCCCATCGCATATTTTATGCAAATCGTTCAATGAGGTACCCTGCTTTGTGGTAGAAATATTGATTTGGGCTTTAGAGAGCATAGTTACTTTAACCACACGTCCTATACAATATAGATAACCTCTTACAGTAGATAATGGTGCAACATTCCGGGACCGCCGTGGACGAAGACGACAGGTCGCTTTGTGCGCGTCTTCAAGTCTCCAAAGAGCTTGTACCATGTGTGGTACGTCTCTCCGTCGACCTTGAACGGAATATTTCCCTCCGTCGACATTGAAGAACCTTGAAAGAGTGGACGTGAGTCTGTTGAGTGGGCTATGTAGTGGTGAGATAGAGAGGAGCAAAGACTCTCAACACGTTCTATTTATAGGGTCAAGACAATGTGGCTCGCTGCGGCGGGACTCCCATAGCACATGAGTACCATGCGATCAGCTATTTATTGGTTCTTTGATGGAGTTGGAGTTTAGATTTACGTATTATATTTGTCGCTTTAAGCATTTATGTTCATCTATAATATATCTAGTAAACTGTCAGAACAATGCTCGTGCAAACACAGGAGACACGCAGTCAATAATAATACCTATTTCTGGAAAAGGTTCCCAAATTGGGCGCCCCGGAGAAGTGTTCGATCCAGAGAGCCTTTGATGTTGTCGGCTTTGTTAATAGATAATTTATATATCACCTGTGCCGCTGCCCGCCATCATGGACATATCACATGAACTGTTATTTATCTGACTGATGATCACACGAAATATTTACAGTACTTGTACTAGATGTTGTGCTAGTATCTACCAAGGGAAATCGTTGCCGTTCCAATCAACAAATTTGCAAGTCGGGCCATCTTTATCGATCAGCGCCCAAGGTAAGATAGATAGGGCACCTTCTTTGGGCGTCTTTCCACCAGCTCGGAAGCCGTTCAACTGCGTCGACGTGAACCCCGGCGTGACGATAATAACCTTAATACCTTCAGATTTGAGCTCCTGTGCAAGCGCAATAGAATACGAGTTCGCTGCTGCTTTGCTCGTATTGTATGCAACGACGTGTAAGGACTGCTGGGGCCCGGCCTGGTGCGCATTGGACGCCATGTTCGTTGATACATTCACAATGACGCCGTTTGAAGACTTGCGCAGGAGGGGAATGAACGTCTGGCACGTCTGGATGAGACCGTAGAAGTTGGTCGCCATCGTGTCGCGAATAGCGTCGAGCTCGATTGTCAGGACATTCTCGTCGCTGCCGAACTTTGCGATGCCGGCGTTATTGACGAGGACGTCGAGCTTGCCTTCGGCTTTTTCAATCGTTTCCTTTGCCGCCTGGATTGTGGGCAAGCTGGTCACATCCAGAAGCACAAATCTCACGGACTTGAATCCCTCGGCGTGCAGTTTCTCTCTAGTAAGCGTATGTGTTATCAGCATCGTCGATCAAGTTCTGACTCGGAAATACGCTGATAGCAAGACTCACGTAGCCTCGTTTCCCTTCTTGCTGTCCCGAGCAGCGAGGTAGACGATGTGGTTCTTCTCAGCGAGCAATCGTACCAACTCGAGCCCAATACCAGTGTTAGCACCTGCAAGGCCAATTCAAATCCATCAGATCGGCAATTGATATTTGATAAGGTGCGGCTTTACTTACCAGTCACAAGGATGACTTTGGACATGATTTTCAGCGCTTGAGTCGGGGATATACTTCTTTTTAAAGGCTTTTCAGGGGATTCTGCAGCGAGGAATAAAGAAAGAAGTTGGCTTTATACTGCTCGTTTCAGCCCTTCCAACGGCGATCTGGAAGGCCACGTTACGATTACTAAATTTAGCCTTGAGAACATGGAGAATTTAACCTTTGAGTTCGCGGCATCCCAATACGCGTCAAAGCGGCTTTCGAGTCAACAGCCAACCAGGATGTCCAATTCATGCGTTATATCCGACTCGAGTTATCCATGACATGTTTATTGACAGTCATAGCCAGACATTTGTGATCAAACATTCCGACCAGATAGGGTGCGTACGAAATGACAAGTCCATAGACAGTCAAATTCCACGTTTAAATTCGAAATAAATATAATGCACCAGTGGGTCTCGACACCAGTATCAAATCGCTGTAAGTACTCGTAGAGGTTCCAAGCTACTAACCTCACGAGTACATCGTATTCTCAAGGCTTACCACCCCCCTCCTCTCCGAGTCTGTACAGAATCTCTCTCTCTCAGGAGTTCACTTGTTAGCAAGCCGAATGTATATCCATTTAAATTAGGGCACTGCACTCCGCACAACGGCAACGATCAGCTCGAAAATGTCGTACATATGCACTAAAAATATCAGAATGTTAGCAAGTTAGAACTAAATACGCACCATAATCGAGTAATGAAGCTTACTGGACGTTCTGGAAACTGGGAAGAAATGATGCTGGTGACTCAAGCACAAGCAGCATTTGAGCAGCATGGCTTTGAGCTTGGTTGAGACGATTAAATGATCGCATCAACAATTCCGCGCGGAGCCGGCCGAATCACAACTCGGGGGATGTCGGATTTGTGTCGGAACCTCTTCTCCGAGTCCTCCCAACAGCTCCCAACTTATGTTGTCCATTGGTTTACTGCCACATTCTGTACAAGTCGTCGTCACGGGTATCTGGCTCACTGCAATTTCGCGTATTATTATCAGCTCCAGGCAGGCTTTTTGCCATCGCCTTAGACCTTTATACTCTAAACAGCTCGACGCTCGTCCGCGTTCCGTATCTTGTCTCGTTCGGAACTCGCAAATTCTGCATGGTCTTCTTCTCTGGCAGCGATTTTCTCTGGGAAGAACGAGAATTGGAAGCAATTAGAAGATACGCCAACACCTACACTTTGCTTTGCAGAAATAACGAGTTCAATCCACGCACGTGTACCTGGGATTCTAAGGGCTTCTTTCGGAGTATTCTGGATGCAATAATAAGGGCTGTGAATGGGAAAGACTTCGTGAGAGGTTGGTCTGAGAGGCTGGTCTGGGCATGAGACCAGGCTTCGGGCTAAACCATAAATATGGACGTTCACCGTTGTTGGCTGGCTTTGATTGTTCCATACTGATGGCTAAAGACAGCATACGCTCAACGAAAGATGCTAGTCCTCACCCGGAGGAATATCTGGAGAAAGGAGAGCCGTACTTGCCTTCAGATCAACTTGACAGCGTAATCGATTCCGCGGCGCAAAAGAGGCTACTCCGCAAGTTGGACTATACATTGCTGCCGTTATTCACATTGTTATGTGAGTAGTCCCGGTCGTTTCTGTGCTATGCGTGCCTACCAAACCTCTTAAGATGGCCTCAATTTCATCGATAGGTATGTTTTTGGTTGCTGATGATTCAGTGATGATCTTCTGGGTTTTGAAGGCCTGATCGATGTCAGGACTGCGATAGGTTTGTCCTATCAGCGTCTTCGAGTGCTTTATTTAAAAGAGGATAATATGTAAAACCGGCGGCGATAGGAAATGCCAAAATTGCTGGTAAGCGCTCTTCTACCTATCTGTAATTGATTTCACGAAGAAATCCGTCAACTGCCACAGGACTAGAGAAAGACCTGGGAATGGAAGGCTTTGACTTTAACATCGCATTGACAATATTCTATGTCTCCGTGAGCTACGATACCTTTATCGGCGGAGCACCCACGAGGGAAAACTAACTTGGTCATCACACCAGTATACCCTTGCAGACATCCCTTCCACCGTCATTATGAAACAAATAGGCTCAATATGGATTGCGATGCTGGTGATTTTCTTCGGGGTAGTGACACTGGGGACAGCGTTCATCAAGACGTACGGGCAATTGATTGCTACCCGTGTCCTTCTTGGAGTTTTTGAAGCGGGAACCCTGGTGAGCATGTCGTCGCCGTTCAAATGGCTCTCAAACAGATCTCATCAACTACCTATTCAATCTTTAGCCATCCTTGGTATATTTACTTTCTCGCGTATGTAGAAGCCTTGCATATCCAACGCTGCATGGTAATCATGTTGATCCATTATTCTCAAGTACTACCGCCGGAAGGAGCTGGTAATTCGTACCGGCATTTTCTTTGGGACATCACCTACACTTGCAGGCGCGTGTACGTTTTTCAATCAGTCTTAGTCTTCAAGAATCAGATGACTCAATCAAGATGCATGCAGTTGGGGGCTTACTATCATCCGGCTTGCTTTCTATCCGAGATTTTGGCTCAGTGAAAAGTTGGAGAAAGGTGAATTATCGTGTTTGCTATCCCCTCGATACAAACGACGCTGTCGACATTCTAACTTATTGGCATTTACACTTGAAGATCTTCTTTGTTGAAGGTACTTACGCTGTCTTGCGGTTTGGTTTACGCTAAATTTTCACCTCTTGACAGGTATTATCTCCATCGGCGTTGGTTTCCTGTTATTGTTTTTTATGCCCGGAGACCCGCTCAAGACGCGATTCTTGAACGATGAAGAACGTAGGCTCACTATTGCTAGATTGAATGCTGACGCAATTGTGAAAACCGATGGGAAAGTGGAACCAGCAAGCCTAAAATTGGTCCTACGCTCGTTCAATATCTGGGTAGGCATTGTTGATACTTTCTCCAATAAAAATGTTATCCCAAGCTCTCGTTCCTACTACCTAGACCGTCATTTGTTCCCTAGGATACCTTATGGTCAATGTCTCATTCCAAGGGCTTAGCTTGTTCCTTCCAACGGTGGTCAATTCTCGTAAGCTTCTTGTCATCTCAATAGTTTGTGCCAACGTCATCATATTGACCTTCATCGATCATCCTCAGTCGGACATTACAGTATGTATTCAATCATCCAGTTTTTGACCGCGGCTCACTCGTGTTACTGGCAGCCGTGGTACAAGCTCAGCTTCGAACTGTCCCGCCGTATGCCGTTACTCTAGTCTGGAATATGATCGTGATCTTCTGGAGCTTTTACGCGAAGAAGAGAGGAATTCCCATTATTGCCTCACTGTTACTTGAGGTTGCAGGCTATGCGATAGCAATAAGCACCAAGAATCCCCATGCACGGTGAGTGCCTCTAGGCTTTATGGCCCTTGTGTTAGTTTTTGTTAAATGCACGTCGAGATAGCTATGCGGCTTGTTTCTTCTCTCTTATTGGAAGCGAACCCGGTGGTCCTATGGTAAGTTCTCTTATCCGGTAAAATACGCCCGCGCGCTGCACTCTTATGCATTGTATAAAATCCGACAGTTTCTGATATGGGGCACCGACAACGCTGCTCCTGATACTATGCGCGCAGTTACCGCTGGTACAATTACAGGTGCGCCAACTTCAATATCGCTAGAAAGTGCATGTGACTGAAGACCGTACTTACATATGAGGTGTTGGAACCATTGGTTCCATTATTGCGTGAGTCTGCGACTTTTGATCCACAGCAAGCAAGAATATAATGACTTCATGGTAGCGTTTGGGCGTACTTACCGAAAGATTCCCCCGACTTCCGCCAGGGAAATTCTCTCAACTTGGGTGCGGCTTGCATTGCGGTGGCGGTGGCAGCTTTCGGCGTGATCTACATTCGTTGGGAGAACGGGAATCGGGACCGCGGTAGGCGAGGCCACCGCTTGAATGGAAAAACAGAGGAAGAAATCAAGGTCATGGGCTATAGGCATCCGAAATTCCGGTACCAAATTTAAGATCGTGATTTGGACGTGTATTTGTTTACTTATTAACCTATGCATTTGAGCCATGAAAAAAAGTTGATGAGAAGACCGCGAGTTTGAACTCGTGGCCGAGAAAATGTCAGCTACCCCAGCGTCTAGCTCACCATTGCCCCTCAGATACTGGCTACATAAAAATCACTCCTTGCCCACTATATCCCGTAGCTGCGTCTTTGGAATGGCTTCAGCGTACGCGCGTCTGGATAATCTGGCCTGAGTAGCCTGCTCAAATGAGAAAGCAAAACTAAGTAGCTCGAATTCCGAATACGCCGTTCCGAAGAACGTGATCCCAAAAGGCATCCCAGGCGCGCATAAGACAGGCCGCGTCTGCGAGTCATTGTTGAGCTTGATGGGGGTGGTATCAGGGTAGAATCCGAGGGGAACTTGGGACAGAAAGTGTTAGGCAGAATCAGAGGCATCGATCGAGTGGACGTACCCGTTATGACCGGGTAGCCGGCGAGCGCTAGAAGACAGAAAATAAGAGAAGTTGACTGGTTCAGTCTGTCTGACTAAATAATTGCACAAAGATAAATGACTCGCCTGCAGGCTGCCATGCAGAGTCTGCAGATGGAAGCACAAGGGCGTCCAAATTATGATTTTTCAGTGCCGCGTCAATCCCCCGCTTACGTCCTACTTCACGATCAAACGCCAATGCTGCTAGATATCTCGCGTCTCTTCCTTGCGTTTCATTAGCACTTATGAGCCTGCGCCGTACGCGTTAGTACACCTAAACAGTCTTCTGCTAGGTTGAGTTCACTCGCCTGCTCTGTCCTTCATAACCTTCGGGCTTTTCGAGGGTAGGATGCTCGTCGTTGAATTCGATGATATCCGCGAGCGAACGCACCCCCGTGGGGCTTTCTTTCAGCCACGCAAGATAGTCATTCAGACCAATCTGAACGTACACTCAATGCTCGTTGACATCAAAAGTAAAAGTAAATGACCGCGCACCTTCCCGTCCACACCCATCACGATTGATTCATTATTCGACTCATGTATGTCGTCCGCGCTCGGGAGATCCGCAGGGTCCACGACCTCTGCTCCGAGACCGCGCAGCACGTCCAGCGCCACCTCAAACGCAACCAGCACGGACGGGTCGGCCTCACTGAGGCGTGGGTCTAGGTACACACGCCGCGGGACGCCGATACGCTTACCCCGCAGAGCGTCGCGACTGAGCGCGAGTGTGTAGTCCGGCACGCTGGGGGGCTGCGCGTGCGTTGCCGCGTCGTTCACGTCCGGCCCTGCTATGACGGACAGCACGGCCGCCGCATCCGCGACGCAGCGCGTCATTGGGCCAACGGAGTCCTGTTCAAGGGAAACCGGAATCACTGATGAGCATAGCGCACTGGGCGTTAGCAGACCTTGAAGCGGACGAATAACATGGCGCACCTCCTGCGCGGGATGTCAGTCCCACTGTCGGCTTCATCCCGACAACATTGTTCTTGTTCGCGGGACTGATAATGCTCCCGTCCGTCTCCGTGCCGAGTGCGACCGCCGTGAGGCCGATGGAGGCAGCGATGCCAGAGCCCGTTGACGAGCCACAGGCGTCGCCGTGCGGGTAGTACGCGGTCGTCGCTTGACCGCCGCGCGCAGACCATCCACCGGGGAGCTCACCTCGCGCACCACGGAAGTAAGACCACTCAGAGAGGTTCGCTTTTCCTGTGTTGGCGTGGGCTGGCGTGAGCGTGCGGCGCGCATCGCGGCGGGATTGGCATACCTAGGATAATCGCGCCCGCTGCGCGTAGGCGCTTGACTACCCCTGCATCCTCGGGCGGGACTGAACCGAGAAGGCTATACGACCCCGCTGTCGTGTTCATACCTAGATGGCCAATACATCTGTTCCACATTAAGTCAAACACCCAAGAGTGCGTACCTTCAGACGCAGCAGTAGCAATATTATCCTAAGTAAGTCAAATAAAGTGCTCTCAGTGAGAGTACGCGCGCTTTACGCCATACCGAACCTTTAGAAGAATTGGTATCCCATGCAGCAGGCTGCGCTTTCCGCTTTTCGTGCGTTCTGCGTCGAACTCCGCCGCTTGAGCCAGCGCCGACGGGTTCATCTCGAGCACCGCTCGCAGCCCGGGCCCCTTGATATTGACCTCGTCGATACGCGCAAAATAGGCCTACAGATGCGTGCAAAAAGTTGTTAGGTCACTTAGATCGATCAATATCCAACGCAGGACGAATATCACCTTGACAAGATCTACGCTGCTGAAGTGCCCTGCATCTAGGCCCGCTTGCAACTCTACCACGGATGCCTCGTACAAATCGGGATACACATAATCTCTTCTCGTCGATGCTGCGGAAGAAGCAGATTCTCCAGACATTCTGTTACTCGAGCAGAAGCGCGTGGGGCCAGGGAAA
This sequence comes from Hypholoma fasciculare, assembly GCA_016801325.1. Lineage (NCBI taxonomy): Eukaryota > Fungi > Basidiomycota > Agaricomycetes > Agaricales > Strophariaceae > Hypholoma > Hypholoma fasciculare. The sequence continues at coordinate 11,624 of JAEKIV010000077.1, read as the reverse complement.
GACACGATTCGGCGTAAATAGCGTATCGCGCGCGTGGTATTTATCTTGAGCAATATGACTCAGAGCACGGCACACACAGAAGGCATCGCAAAAGGAGATGAACAGGCATCGGTAACGTACCACCGGTCATGCGAACTCCACCCACGGGATGGCGAGTGATCTTGCCATCGATCGAACGAATGTCAAAAGCCAATAAATACCATCCTATTATGAGTGAGCGGGCCGCGTGCGTACGCGCCGCGCTCTGTGATCGAAAGCAAGATCCCCAGTGCGAAAAGCGGGCAGACAACGCTCGCGCCCCCTAGCCCGCGGCCATTTGGCACCACGCGGTAAACAAACGAATATAAGGTCACCCGAGGCCTACCCCTTCACCACGCCGACCGTGACCTCCATCCCGCCCTCCTCCCCAGGCTCACGGAAGTCGCGCACGCTCCCCAGCGCACCAACACAGCGCTCCCACGCCCAGCGCGTGAGCGCGAGCACGTCGGCGTCGCCAAGGTCCTCGCGCACATGCAGCTCGAGCGTCACCACCAGCGACTCCGCCGAGCCAGAAGCGCGCGCCGGCGCGTCGGCGGGTGGCGCCTTGGGACTCGGCGTGAGCTGCCAGATGTGCGGTGCAGGGAGGTGCAGAACGTGCGGGTGGCGTTCGACCTGGTGGGCGGCAGTCAGTAGAAGGGTCAATGTGGGGAGGGGATTACTCACCTCGCGCATGGCGCGAAGGAAGGCCTCCATTTTGCCGCTCGCCAGCCCGCGTGGGGGTGACGTTTGCAAGAGGACGGCACCAAGGACGACGCAGGCGCGGTATGCGACGTTGAATGTCAGCACGGCGATGGCCATCGCGAGCACGAGATCGGCCATTCGGTGCTGGGCGCTACAAACGCGATTACAGGGCAAGTTCAGAAGTGGAATTGATATGGAAGTGAGGGGACTTACGGGGCTATGAATAGCGCCACAAAGAGAATGGATAGACAGAAAAAGAGTGGGCTGACGACGAATGGGTTGGAAAGAAGGATGGCGACAGCGGTGGTTGGTGGGGCGTCGTGCGAGTGGCGTGACGGTGCCCACATGGAGCGAAGCAGGGTGCTTAACGAAGGTATCCGATTGCCAGTGACTATTAACATGTCAGTTAGATTGGAAGGGGAGGTAAAGTTAAAGCTTACTATTAATGATTTTCGTATTATTTTCAAAGAAGACTGCAGTCCCGAGAAGCGAAATGAAAGTGATAAAGGTTATAATGATAGGAAAATCAATGCTGTGCAGGATGCTCGTAAAATGTCAATGCACCACGGGGAACATGAAAATACGCACCCAAAGCCTACTTCCTCGTCCCCGTGATGATGATGGTGCCCCTCCCCTGAGCTTAGTAGAAGATGCTCCACGGTCTCCTTGCAAACATATACGGAAGAGAACATCAGATACACCGCTTGCGCGAACATTAAAACCGTCTGCACACGTCCATTCCTGCAAAGAATTCAGGCACCGTGCATAAGATGACTGGCGAAAACGCACCCAAATGACCTCCGTATCTGCTCTCCCTTCTTATCGCCAGACGCCAGCCACCCGGGAACGACACAGCTCAATGCAATACCGAATGCATCAAAGACAACCCAGTAGCCAAGCCCCGTCACGGACAGCGAACCCACTTGCTGTCCGATAACCCACAGGTAAGCGCCCAGAAAAAACTGAGACACTGAACTGGCGAAGCCAATGGGGGAGATCTCCTCAGGAAGTTCTTGATGTCGGGAAGCGGGGACTTTGAACCCATTTTGTGGCTGAGTTTGCAATCCTGCTGTTGCAGCAGCTGAATCGGGTGGGATGGCGGAGATTGGGCCCCAAGGTGACATTGGTATCGGTGTTGGTTGCGTGTGCAGCTCCTCCGGTTGTGCGACGGTTGGTTCGAGAAAGGAGAAAAAGTTGTGTGATAGGGAGTGTTTGTGGTGGTGCCCACGTTTCGAGGTTGAGGATGAGTTAGATGTCGCAGAGCGGGGCCCTGACATCAACTCGGGGGTGGGTAAACTGGATGGGGGGCGCTGGCCGAATGTGAAGCCCTGCCCGAGAGGTGTCACTGGTGCACGGCGATAAACGCTGGATCCTGCGGACGGCACAAGGGGCGCTTCTTCGTCGGTTGGAAACTCGACTTCCTGCGCGCCGTCCTCTGATATAGCGGTGTGTGGCAGCGAGCCCGGACGCGGAAAGAATACCGACAAGTTGCGCGAATGCATCCTCGAGTGTCGTCTTGCATGTTTCGCGCCTGCGGGCTGTCCATCCAACACCTCAGACGCAGAACGCGACGTCTGCATGCCTGGGGGTGCCACGACAGCAGGAAAAGACGCAGATAGCGGTGACGGCGAAACGGGTGAGAACGGGGTGGATGTCGACCGGGTGCGCGCGTGGCCGTTCATAGCAAAGGAAGAACGGAGCGGGGAAGCGACTGCGTGTCCGTTCAGGGGCCGAGGAACGAATGTCGATCGGTACGGTGCCCCTGAGGTGGGGCTCAGCGGCGTCGACTGTGTCCGCACCCGCGACGGCGGCGCAGCTATCCGCACCGTCGGTATCTCATTGTCGTCCGGCACCGTCACTTCCACGCTCGGTGGCGGCGAGATAAGGATGCTGTCCCTGGCGTCCTCTTTGCTGGATTTTCGGCGGTGTATTTGCTGCGTTTGTACAGACATTCTGTCGACGCAAAGATGTAAAGGAAGAAGCTAATAAAGGAACGTCGACGTGGTCTGCATGAACAGGTGATTACAGGCTGGGCACCACATGCAAAACCAACATACGCACGTTGGTTAATTACCGCCCGTATTCTCTTTGCCCTTGTTAAATGAATACCTTTCACCCAATCCTTGTATATCAGCCCAATTCCGTCTAGGGGCCGTGTTGGGGTAATTGAACCGTCGGTAGTCGTATCAGAAAGCAAATGAGCGTAAGCGTAGATGTCCAATGGATACCAAAAAGGTGATTCTTAGTGAATAAGGTGGCTTCTTCGCTGCTTCCTTGACGTCAGAAAGAAATCCAACAACCTTCGAGAGAGAGGTTTGGGAGATTGGCTCGAATCAAGCTCGAATACCAAGCCCAAACTTGTTACAGCTCAATGTGATCCCGTGATCTAATATGGACCTTACATAAATTGAAGGATGAGAAAAAGAGAGAACCAAATCAAAATCAAATGATGGTCAGATTCGTAAAGCCGAGACAGGACATGTACAAGAGCGACGACATGCCAAGAACGATTCGCAATTGCGCGAGGTTAACCGTTGCGCAATGTGCGCGCCGCAGCGGAAACTGTCACGTGCATTGAGCGCGGCGCGTGTGCGACGCGCGACCCGAATATATGGGGGACGGCGAGGGGGGGACGGCGAGTTGACGGCGAGGGCATATATAGTTGAGGAAATCCAAAAATGATGGTGTATGATTTCAATTCCTGAACAGGCGTTACATTTTGATGAGGACTCCTCATCGAGGTGCTGGCTTTCTGCGTCCTATCGAGGCCAGATGCAAACAAAGCGCGTGCGTAACTTGATACGCTTACAGGTATTATTTACATGTAACTAATACCTATAAGGTAGAATGCACCACGAATGGACCGTAGGCAGCTAGCTTATAAATCACTACAACTTTCGAAGGGTATGCTGACGGACCAGGCGGTACGGCGCGGTAGTCAATAATTCGCAGAATTGAATGCTGTCTTACACGCACCGCGCATTTCAAATGACGCGATAGAAGGCTGATTGAACGAAAGAATAGAAGCTTGGGTTTATTCAGCAGATTTTCCACCATAAGAAGCTTGAGGCTAGCTTCATTGATGCCGCTCGAAATAAACCTTGAGAACGTGATTTATCATGAAGATCTTTGATTATCTCCTATATAAACCACTCTTCTGACCGCTGCTGCGGGGTTGACACACTGCTCTTGTCATTGAAAAGCATGCCCTCGCGTATCAAAGTAGGCTTTGTCGGGCTTTCCGCAACAGGATGGGCCGCTACAACCCTAGGTCCGGCGCTCTTTCAACCTTCGATCCAGGCCAAATATCAGCTCGTCGCAGTCTCTACTACCAATGAAGCATCTGCGAAAGCTTCCGCTGAGAAATATGCCGCCCAACTTGGGAACGATGTCAAGGCCTACCACGGGGACAGTGGACTTATCGCTGCGGACTCAGACGTCGATCTCGTCGTTGTGTCGGTGAAGACGCAGTACCACAAGGGCGCGATCTTACCTGTCATTGCTCAGAAGAAGAATTTCTTCCTCGAGTGGCCCGCCGGCAGGGGGCTGGAGGAGACACTCGAGATCCAAGCCGCGGCGCACAAGCAGGGTGTCAAGTCTTTTATTGGCCTCCAGGCGCGTAATTCTCCTGTTATCAGGAAGGTGCGTGTATATTCAGTTTGACTCCGAGGCGGTCTCCTGAATATTCTATGTCATATAGGTAAAGCAGTTAGTGGACTCCGGAGCAATTGGCGCCGTACGATCAACGACTATGGTAAGTGAAAATTATCTTGGGAGACGAAGTCTTTTCCGACCGCACAAACAGATTGGTTTTGTGTCCCGGGAAACTAATTTTTGGCCACCTGTCGTAGGCGAAGGGAACGTATATTCAGTGGACAGTACCAACGGTGAAATAATTTCTCTACTTTCTCGGCCTAAATAGACTCATCTTCATCCTAAGGTGCAACGGCTCTGAGTATCAGTGTTGGTCACCAACTGGACCCCTTGACGTTTATCCTTGGCGATTTCAGCACAGTAAATGTGACTGCCACCACGATCTATCCCACAGCAACCGTCGTGGGCGCCGACGGGAAGCCGACAGGGCAGACCCTCGCGGCCACAATCGCGGATCATTACGCCATCTCTGGTGTACTCAAGTCCGGAGCACTTGCGAGCATCACCTGGCGCACGGGGTACAAGAACACGCCGGGGCGTAAACACCTCTTCTGGGAAATCGACGGCGAAGAGGGCTCGATCAGAGTCGAGTCTGACAATCTCGTGTTCATGAACGTCGCGAACCCTACAGTGTACTTAAACGGCGAGAAAGTCGAGATCGCCGGCGTCGAAACGGGTGTGCTTGGTATTCTTGGAGCCGCATGGGACGCATACGCGGACGGGGATCAGCCATACGCGACCATCGACGACGCGGTCAAGAATCATCGCATTTTGGATGCGGTAAAGAGGAGCTTGCAGGAGGGAAAGACAATTACGCTTTGATTGATAGGTAGTGGTCGTTCTCTGTTGTGCCATCGCTCAGGCCTTTCCAGGAGTCTCGTTGTCGATAACATCGAAATCTACGCTGGACTAGAGAAAATCATTCATACCGCTCAATTCTGTTATATATTCAATTTTTATAGCTACAATTATCCAGGGAAATCACAACGTGGATCAAACAACGAATGTCATGATAAGTCCTAACAAATAAGTCCATAGCGGAATAATCATATGGCGCTATGTTGTAATGACAGTGCTCGAAGGGAATAAGGGTATCGGTCTATAAGAAATACATAATGTCTATGGTAGAGCTGAGATAGCTGGATGATAAAAATAAGCAAGAGAAGTCACTGTAGCCATTGTCTAAAAAAATCAGGAAATTGCTATGAACAGCTGCTATGTATAGCGAATCAGAGATAGATTATTCAACACTGAGAGGCACCCTCCAGTGTTTGGAGAGAGAGAGAAAATCCGAAAATTGGGAATGATATGAAAGTGAGTTGTCCGCCGAACCAACCAAGGGGTATACGTGATACGGTCGTGTACGAGGATCATGACATGATTTTGAGAAAATTATGTAGAGTCGGCCCCTATTTGAGTGGCCTGTCGAGGGTTGTAGATATTGGCTCGGTTGTCTAGGAGGGAAAATGGGTCTGCCGAATTGCGGTTGTATGTGGCGACAAAACGCACCACATTTCGACCGGGATAATGTTACCGTCCTCCCTTAGGAATCCTTGGGCCGTCATTGACGTTGGGCGGTGGGGGGACGGGGCGCACAGGAGCGTATGTAAGCATGTTGTGAGTAAGAATTTGAAGTTGTGATGTTGTAAGGCGAAGGATCTGTTTGAATGATTCGAACGAACTCCAGCTTACCTTTTTATACCCAACAGAAGATGGTATGTTAGCACCGCAAGCTATGCACTTTTTTCCCACTTTCTCAGCAGATACGTTATGTAGGAAGTGCTAGTGCAGTGGTTCCGAGGCGTTGTACGTTGCATTTACCCTACGTCCACACCAATGAGTCAGTAGCTTTCAATAGCAGGTTCCATAAAAGGATATTAGTTGAGCGCGTATTCGGAATGTCTGTGTTGTTGTCTCCATTTCTGCAACTGTGCGGAGCCGTTCATTGACGTTAGGGTATCTCAATTTGCGCCTTGATCACCTCTAGGTTCCGCCTTATCACCTTCCGGCCTAATTCCGGATATACCTCCCGAGGGTGGTAACACCGCATCTGGTATACCATTAGCCAAGAAAGGGAAAGTTATATTAACATGTATACCTGGAACCAAACAGCAGGCAAATCTTGGCAGGGTCCTGGAGCTACGCCAATATGGTATTTACGTCATGGCATCGCCTTGCTACGCCACTGGAAGCGCCAATAGTGTTTAAAACATTTGGAATATGCAATTTACACCGGCTGATAGGCCATTGAGCAGCTTGTGAATGACAAGCTTATACATTTTAGAGAGGCTCCTATTTTTAGTTTTGACTTTTATCTAATCTCTGTCCGGGGAAACAAAAAAATTTCCTGCCTCTCATTGGCATCGATCACCCCATTCCCAACTGATATCTACTCTCCCATATCCACCCAACAATCACGGGGCATTAAACGGCAGTCCTTTCTGTAATAGTGTAGCTCGGTCGCACCACCGTGCGTGCAATCAGACTACAGAAGATTTTACCTGTAACATTTACCTTGATAGATTGTATACGGGAGACTAACGGAGAACAGTACAGGGGACGTGAGGGGCGCTTAGGGGACGCTCATTGCGGGCATTGCGGGCCTTTGCATGCGCTGTACATGTGCCTGTGCTGTACTACTTAAGCAGCCCAGGGTCGATATAGTAATCTCCCATTAAAAAATTAAAAAATTGATAGAGAGAATAGTTGTGTTCTGGTACGTCTCCCCGTCAACGCTTATAGGCTCGACGAGCTACACTCAGGCTTCGCCGCTTGCGTCTAGTGGCGCAAACAGCGGCGCGCTCCCACTGAACTGCATACTGAAGGTCTCGTTCGACATATTCAAGAGCCCAGTTATGAGCATGCTCGACTGCACGCTGCAGGAGGAAACGACCGTGTTGTATGGCCGCGCGCCGAACACGAACCAAGCACGGGCGCGATGTGCTCATGCAGAACGGCGACGAGCTCGACGTCTTCCGCGGCGCGGACGAGGACGTCTCCGATACGTGCGCTCATCCTCCCATACCTCATCACTCCATTTTATCCAACAGGCCCCATCCATAACCTCACGCTCTAGTTCATGCGCTCGAATCAGGAGAACAGCACAGAGTGTAGTCTCGCGCGCAAGCTCTTGACTGTAGAGTAGATCCTTTGAAAGTTAAATTTTTGAAACGTGGTCGGTATACAACGGGCGACGCTTTTGTGCACCATGCAGAGATGACCTGGCGCCTGGGGTGCAGGACCACGACAGGCGCAAATGACTGCTCTAGGCAGTATCTGTTTGCAACTCGTCATGCCTACCGAGGTATGAGTAATTCACTTCACATATTTCGCCGAAGGCTAACGCCCCCATATATAATTACCTACTCCCCAGGTTTATACTATAGTCTATTGCAGGCCTTGGTGGCGCCCAACCGCGCAGCGCATCCCTCTCAAACTGCAAGCCCCACTCGCCCGAACGCCTTCATTCGCCACTCTGCACCCGTGCCAGATAGGCGGCAATGGCCGCTTTACATTTCTTGAGATCCGTGGGGAACTGCATTGCTCGCTGGCTGAACGACTTGTCGGCCTTGATGAAGGCAACTAGCTCTTCGGATTTTGCAGAATGGGGTAAGGCCCGGCGTAGAAATACCAAAGCAATGTATGTTGCATCCATGTACATCCGTTGCCGTTTGGCGCGCTTGTACAGGGGTCGAAATTCCCGCGTCAGGACGCTATAATCCAGTCGGTAGCATCTATTCTTGGGAAAACCATTGTATAGAAAATCCCGAAGGATAGCAGCTCCAGAAATCAGTCCCATATGTTGCCTCCAATGCCAAGGAGAGTTTCGGCGTCTGGCAAGATTGCGCTGAGTATGATGGATGTTGATAGGAGCTCCTAGGTGAAAGCGGGACAAGTATTTCAGACAGTTGAGGGATGCGCTGGTGTATGCTTCGGCATCCACCACGTATGTTCCAGCACGAGATGCATCTTGGAGAAATTCGCGAAGAATGGTCGAGTGAGAGGAAAAAGGAAAATAAGTAGTAACATAAGCAGGGGGAGGAAGTACGGCAAAGCCGAAAAACATTTCTTGAAGGAAGGAACTGATATTCCAATCTGTCAACTGCAATGCTGCGGCCTTCCATCGAGAGCAGATGTTGCCACCATATGCATTAGAACCGGGATCACTCTTCACTCTCAAACAAAGGAGAAGTTGAAGCGATAGATCTGGATCACATGATTGATGCGATTCTAGTCCTCTCCCTACAACCTGATCAAAGAGTCGATGCCGCAAGTTGTAATATTCAGACTGTTCCAGGTCCTGTTCGCTATGGTTGGCTGTGAGTTACAAGTAAATAATAGATGGACATACCAAGGCCTGCATCGCAGTCACAAAGTCAAAAATATTTTCCCAAGCTAATTTAGGGAATATACTTTTACTGTAGGAAGACCACCGGTGTGATATTGTGGGGAGATGTATTTGCACACTCTTGATGAGATTCTCGAATGAGAGTTTTTGCAAATAGTCCATTAAGTCTGGGCTAGGAGAGCTTTTTGATAAATGCATCGCTACGCTACGAAAAGCGTATTCTGGAAATTGATCTTTCCAGTCTACGAAATTTGTCAGCTAAAGATTCTGACAGATGAAAATGAGCAAACGTACAGTCTTGCGGGAGGTCATGATTTGAAGCAATGATCAAATGTTGAAGACAACGACACGCCATCATAGTTTGCACGACTTTTCTGTCAAGGGTGAATGCAGCCGAGCGAGTGGGATCAAAGAGAAAATCGCCGAAGGATGCGTGTAGAATGCGAATGGGCTCATTTCCCTCTGCATCACACGAGACCAGAGAAGCCATATCTGCCAGATAGAGCTCGATGTCCCCAAACTCAAAGCCAAGAAACTGTTCCATGCGTGGGACAGTGTTGATTTTTTCATCCCAATTATGACCTTCTTGGATGAGAATTGCTCCAATAACCTGCAGTGCTTTATCTGGATATTCCAGCGATTCAAGAATATGCATATACAGCGCATCAAGTTCTGCAAACGGTAGATCATGGTGCACAGGGCGAAGACCTAGGACGATCTCTAGCCGGTCCACAGGACGGTGACGAATTGACTTAACAAAGCGGATAACAGTCGATGCATATATAAATTGACCCGACGATTTCTGGACGAGTTGGTGCATAGCGTCTTCGGAAGGCCAGGACGCGGGGATGGATTTCTTTCGCAGATGGCTATCTTTGATCTCCAAGAAAGAATCATCCAGAAAGACGCGGATGTCATCATCTGGGTGAAATGTATCATCGAGGATAAGGCGAGTCGTGAGCCCGGCAAGGGGTCGAGAGATGAATGCGGATGAAATTTCCTGTTCGGGTCGGCTGACAACTAAGAAAATGAGTGGTATTTGATTCCGGCGGAGAACTTTCGCGATCGCTTGCAGTATCCTCGTTTGTTCTTGGCGATCCACAACCTCGTCCAGTCCGTCGAGAATAATGAGACGAGGCGAAGAAGCCGGGTCTGCAAAGAAATGGGAGTCGATGAGGGGCTGCAAGGGGTTGACAATGAGCTTGACTATTTGCGTTTCAAGGGATTGATCAAGGATAAGAGGGTCGTGCGCAATTTCCTGCTCAATCAGAGAACGTGCTCCCGGAAATGCACGAGCGATCTGGTATGCTATGGTTGGGAAAAGATATTTAGCACAGTTTCGACGAGGGTCCGATCTGGAACAGAAAAAGCTAGCTAGAAGCTGGTTGGCGTCGTAGCAGAGCTCTGCAATTCTTTGCGCAATCGCGGATTTTCCGGATCCCGCAGGTCCATGGAGCCACATGATGAAATCGTTCATGTCCTCTTTTCCGAGGATCCAGTTCATGATCCTTTCCGTGACGGCTAGCCTCGTCCTGGGATGGCAATTTGGCGGATCAAAGCGCTCGCCGGAGTTGTGGAAAGCCCCAGGCGCTGCGGCCTTCGTGAGTTGCTCGAAGGCTAATCATTTGACCACAATGAGATATAACACTGTTGTGATACATGACTTGCACACCTGTCTGCGATAGCGACGACGAAGCAACGTGCTGCATGAATGTGCCCCCATGAATCACGACTGAGTCGCTGTGGCCTATCATCGACATCTGGATACGTAAACTGAAAAACCTGGGTTTCAGCTGTTTGGGAGAATCAATGTATGGGAGTCTTGAGAGAGGAAGCCGCCCTACCTCGCAGCTCCGAGTCAAGCGCGTCGACAGTGCTGTCCGTGTGAAAACACCGCAATTATATGCACTGCTTGAATCCCAATCAAGCAGCCGTTATTATTAGCATCCATGACGCCGTTCGGAGGTCGCTTGAGGTTGGAGGGTAGGCGCTGGAGGGGGCGTAGTAGGGACTGACCGCAGGATTGAGAAATTTATTAAGTTCAACTTTGGTCGAAGGACATAGTTTCTAAAAACGCTGTGGCAAGATATCAATGGATATGTAAATATTGGGAATTCGGCGTGAAGCCCACCTTGCGCCCATTAACCAGATTAGACCAGAGCTGATCCCTCCAAGAGGAAGCCCCCAGCCCTGCTCATTCTCCGGCTGGTCGTCAGTCTTGTTACCAACCAATATCACGTTTTACGGATACATTGTATCAGCCAGACCGGAAGTTGTATGAGGTACTTGACTGTTATCCTTAATCTGGTTTGCAAAAAAAGACTAACGATATATCAGAATTATAGCGCTTACAAACCGCGCGCTTAAGGCCACGGAACTCCTGGATAGTTAACTCACTGAAGCCATGCAGTCTATCCCGCCCATGTTCCGCATCTCAATGGTCCTTCCATTCCACAATTTGCTAGTTGGTATCCCCTGGACAGCTGTTGCTGGTGTTAATACTCCCTCCAGTTTCGCTATAACTTGTGTAAGTGTATTCAAACTTCGAAGGGTATCATGAGCCGGAATTACGGGGTACTAGCCTTCAGAGGACGTCACATTCCGTCAGCATTCCGCCATTGTTCCGTCATGTTGTGCATGCACTTTCCGTGTGATGGAACGTTTGTGTGGGTGACACTGGGTGTGAGTTTGATGCCAGAACATTGGCGTCAATTCAGCGGGACTGGAGCGGGATCATGGTTGTGGTTCCAGTTGAAGTCATTAGCATAGCACGGCAAAGCGGACCGACTCGGACCCGGCCAAAGCCGAGATCGTTCGAGTTGTTACAATTGTTACAATTTTATAATCTAGCTACGTCAATTACAACTTAGGTCTTTGATAAACAGCAACCTCGCTAGACTAG